>CALSBZ010046833.1:1028350-1051160 GCA_943591055.1 Gobionotothen gibberifrons | reverse complement strand
GTTTTAGTTTGGTTCCCAGAATGTTCTTCTGAAAGGTAGGATAACGTTCTTTAAAAACATTCTTGAAATGTTTGGTGATAACTTTCTTAAGATGTATGAGCGCATTGAGACAATGACTAGGACGTATAAAAATGAATTTGTATGGCAATATTCACTCACATGCACTTATAATCACACTAAGGTATGGAGGCCCACAATATTCATAATATCATTTGTGTAAAATATCAGAAAATAATTAAACTTTTTTTCTGACTATAAAGGTTGTGTCTCGTATGTAGGTTCTAACTGTTAGATAAGCTATCTGGCCGTGTGTGGTTTGTGAGGGCTGCGTATACAGTAAACAATGTCCGCTGTTTATGCATATTGGATACAAATTGTTATTGCACTGTTACGCCCCACCCTTAAAATGAAAACGTTTTAAGAACAGTAGGGCATAATGTTCTAACAATGTTATCAACAACATCTTAAGAAGGTTATCAAAAACATCTTAAGAAACTTATCACCAAACATTTTAAGAATGTTTTGAGAACGTTATCCTACCTTTCAGAAGAACATTCTGGGAACCAAAATAAAAACTCCCGCTGAAAACATTCCTAGAACAGTGAATGGTAACATTCTCAGAATGTTTTTAGAACCAAACGAGGCAAAAGCAGGTAAAGTTGTCAAAGAATACGCTGGCAAAAAGCTAGAGCGGCACGCAACAAACCGTTCACGGCAACAATCCGGCAGGGAATGAGTGCAGGTTTTCATAGTGTGGCTGATGAGCAGGTTGCAGGTGTGGTTGATTGGAGATTGCTCCCAGCCGTGTCGAGCAGACCAGCAGGCAGAGAGAGAGGCACACAGTAGAAACAAACACATACAAGCACTAACAGGGGTTTCAGGGACGGGCAGTGACAGTCGGTCCGTTCTTCTATATGTCTGTCAGTCTCAAATCTAAGTTACGGCCCGCCCTCTACTCCGTGGTAGTGGCTCGTGGGGAGACCCGCAACATAAAAGAAAATACACAAAACATCCAGCACTTAACGGCGACCATTTATTTAAAAGTACAGCCGTTATTCACGTGGGTCAACCGGCAAAAGAACGAGGTCTGGAGGACTGGCAAAAACAAACAAAAAGAAGAAGGGGGCCTGGGCCAGCCACACCACGGGCCGTAGGACCCAGAGCTTCCCTCCCCTACCCAGAGATCTAACAAAAGACTACGGGTAAAATAAAGCCGCGAAAAAGTATACTAACAGGTCCTCCAGAATACACATATTAACACACAACAAAAGAGGTCTACAGATCCGAAACAGCAGAGGGAATGTCCACAGACTAAGTTTTAGCAAAGTAACACGTTCTTGAGTAGAGGAAAACTAAAAAAGTACGTTTCACCAACTCAAAAAATGCAAAAGTTGACTAAACTCTTAAAATTGCTTGGAAACTGTTGACACATTTATTTTTACCAAAGCAACAGTTTTTACAGTGCAGGTATACTGAAGCTTTTCAGGAGGGAAACACAGACAGACATGCAGTTAATATTTCATTTGTGAAGACACTTTCAGCAGGAAGAGCTGGAAAACACAGTTTGATGGTTAAACCAAGACGTGAGAAATCAGCTGGAGGATAAAACGGACTGAAAGCACTTTGTCTTCTCTATCCTCGGAAGTCATTCATCTGAGAGAATCCGAGATATATATATATTTTTTTATATGGTCCAAAAGGACCATATTAAAAAACAAATTCTGTACCAAGTTATCTGTGACAATATGTCTACTTCAGTACCCTATGCCTATAGAGAAAATGCTGTTTGTTTGTGCTTTATAAAAACGTATCAAACCAAGCCATGACAGATGGATCCATCTGATATACTGTACAGGAAAGGCTGGATGTTAGCATTGTGCTAAAGAGAGCTAGAGAACTGAGGCTCAAACTCAGTCTGAAAAATTACGACTTAAGACGTGTTTGACCCAATACTTTCATTCAAAAGTATTGGGTTGATCTGGTACTCTCCATTACTTTTGGATTACCTCAATATAAAATGCAATGCAAATAAATACAAGAGAAAATAACTTATAAAGTACAAAAAAGCAGAAATAATATCAGAGCTGACAGAAAATGCTCCATTTTGGTTGAATACACACAGTTAAGCTCACACACACTATTTTATGAACATAGGTTCACCAACTGAATTAAAAACAGAACAAATGAAGCAAAAAAAGTGAAAACCATAAAGCAGATTCAGGCAGTAGGCGTATAGATTCACACTTAAAGTATTAGCTACAGAACAGTACAGCTTACAGAGAAGAAATAACATCTGATCATTTACAACAAACACTATATGCTTTCTTTTAGGTTTTTACTGTGATTGTATTCCTGCTAATAATACACAATTTTAAATGTAACAGTGATTGCATATTTGTATGTAACTAAGGGAATAGAGGTGCCATTTTTTGTATCCTGATAATGTAATCCTGTTACATGTAATCTGACACCTCACTTGAATAAAAAACAAATGACTTGAGACTTGACTTGAATTTGTGTGGATTTTCTTGAAAGCAAACTTAATTAGATTGTCTGAAGTTCTGAATGTGTCCTAATGACAGGAAAATAGATTCACAAAGAAATCAAATCTAATTTGAAGATTTCACAAAACCTTTTGTGATGGCTCTCTCTCTTAAGAGCTGCAGACATTCTTAATGCTTCAGACGCCTCCGTCTCCGTCCATCTCTGGAGGCCGTGGACTCTGATGAAAAGAGAAGTAAACTCTTTGCTCCTCTTCAGAGACCACCTTTGCTTTTACCTGTTTGCTCTTCTTTGTTTGGCTCTGCTGCGAATCTTCAGAGAAAAATGTCTCAAGGGCAGCCCTGCTTCTCAGCATGTCGTTTCTCCTGGTTAGAGCTTGCACAGTTTAACATATTGATTTCTTAAGCATGTTTTTCATTCTTGTTCCAGGCTTTCAAATACTCTTTCTCTCATGACGGACAGGGATATGTCACGACTCACCATGTTAGGAACATTCTTGGTTCAGTGCACTGATCCCTAATTTCTCCCTTATGTTCTCTTTCTTGCTCTACGATAAGATAAACCTTTAATGATCCCTGTAAGGAAATTCAGCATCAACAGGAGTAAGACACAGGATAGGACAGGTAAGAGTTCAAACAAGGATAAAACCAACAAATCCAACCAGTTATTTTGAAGCATAAAGTATTAAAAAAAGATGAATCTATTTTCCAGGGGTCGTAGGCAAAGCCTTGTAAAACTGTGAATTTCTTTCAACCCTAAATGAAACCTGGTTGAAAGACAGGGCAATTATAAAGTTAGAGAAACATTTAAAGAAGAAAATAAAAGGAGGTCAAAGTTGATGGAGCCAAAACAAGAAGAAGGAGGAAACAGAGAGGCTGCTGGGAGAGCGGTGGCAGAGCTGTCAGAGGAGGAGCGCAGGATCACTGCCCTCTGAGTCTTTAGGCTCAAAATAACAAAAAGGCAAAGATGGCGACCCATTTTTCAACTGAAGCCCAGACAGTGAGGGTTTCCAGATGGTAACACTGTGGTGCGAACAGAAACCAGCCGAGGAGGAGGAAGAAGAAGATCTGCCAGTGAGGAAGAACCCTGTAGCGTAAGTCATTAGCGTTGAATGACTTGTGAGAAATGCTCAATTGTTCATTAACGGTGGTTCTGGTAACTTCACAGTTTTAGAATTTCATAACATTGTATTATAAAATGTTGCTAAACCCAAGGCTTCAAAGCCATAGTAAACAAACCAGTGGGTGAACTCATGCTGACTAAGTCTACTTATTATTAGGATAATGGTTTTCTTTTTAACAGTGGGGCGTTTAAAATACTACAATGAAATGTTTTCCACTACTGCTATAATGAAACATTTGACTTGCTATCATACGGTGACTACGACAGCCCAAAACACTTCCGTTAGGAAATGTGCGCTACTGCTACACTTTCGAAAGTGATGCAAATGTGCCAAAACACATGAAGAAACATCTTCATCAACTTCACTGTTGGCCAACTTTATAATCCTGAGCATCAACAAGCGCTCCGATCCCAGCGGTGTGCGTCACTTTTCTGTTGTGTTTTGAGCTTCTTGCAGCGTTTCATTTATGCAGCGCTTTTAGTTAAAGGTCCCATGTCATGGCCATTTCTACTGATCATAATTCCATTGTTGAGGTCTACTAGAATAGATTTACATTGTTCAATGTTCCAAAATGACATTGGTTTCTCATACAGCATCTCTGTATAGTATGTGTATTCACTCTCTGTCCTACACGCCTTATTGGAGCTCCTGCCCCCCCCTCCCTATGAGCCCACTGTGCTCTGATTGGTCAACCACCGTTACAGCTGGACATCAGTGTTTATGTGTTACAATGGCGTTTGTTAGCAACCAGAAAATGACACCAGTAATGACAAACAGATGAGAATGCTGCGTGGGGTCTGGGTGCCGTGTTGGCGGCACATTGCGGGACTCGCTGCTCCTCGCTTTGAGGCTCGAGGAGCGGACAGTGTGACCTGGCTTACTGGTGTGGTTTCCTGGTTGCTGCGTGGGGTCTGCGAGACAGCGAGACACCGCGGAATCAGCCTGAGCACAGTGTGTGTTTATGTTTATTTAAGATCCCCATTGGCTTTTGCTCTTGACAAAAGCTACTCTTCCTGAGGCCTGTACTACGAAGCCGGTTCAACATAACCTGGATATGTTTGAGTTAGCCGGTTGGCCTAATCCAAAACATACGCGCTCTCGCTAAACGGTAGTACGACGCGGGTTATCAAGTGGATCGCTCAAGCCAGCCGTGTCCTATCTAGTTAGGTGCGCGTTCACATGAAAGGGGTGGTATTTGGAGCATTCGACCAATCACAAACATGGACAAGCGTACTGACAGCGCAGCGTCATACTTCCTCAATGAAAAGTGAACTATAATATTAGTCAAATATGAAGACGTTAAACTTTAAACATCCATGACTTAAACACTTTATCCAGGATAAAAGCCACATAGTTGCACCTGCAAGGTGAATACAGCTGGTAACAGAACAAGTGTTTGAATGCGTACATTAACAGGTTTATGATATCACTTTAATTACATTTGACTCGAGTGTTTCGTCAACTTAATGTGTTGCTTAAAATAATACTTCTGCATACAGTATGTGACACTGTGAGTGTTGCACGGCCAGATACGGCTCAGCTGACTCAGATAAGGAAATATATGATACATTATGATGTGATATGAATGATATGGGACACATCGACGTCTGCACTCACAGTGCCGCGGACTGTACTTAATGTTACTTTGATCCGGTTACTTATGTTGAGGCAGATATTTAAGTAAGCTTTCTTAACGCTAATGTTATAATAGTCAGATTGCTCTGAAGATGGGAGGTGATATTCTATTCATTTTCATGTTCACACAGTCAGTTGATTTTTGCCGGCCGTCTTTCCTGCAACGGCAGTTTAAACTGTATTTCCTTTCTCCTGTAATATGACTTGATAGCTTTAAACTCCGCACACAGAGCTCTGATTGGTCAGCAGGCAGTGCTTTCACTGAGTTGATCTCTTATCCTGCAACCTAACCAGGGGCCTGTACTACGAATCAGGATTTTCATGTTCACACAGTCAGTTGATTTTTGCCGGCCGTCTTTCCTGCAACGGCAGTTTAAACTGTATTTCCTTTCTCCTGTAATATGACTTGATAGCTTCAAACTCCGCACACGGAGCTCTGATTGGTCAACAGGCAGTGCTTTCACTGAGTTGATCTCTTATCCTGCAACCTAACCAGGGGCCTATACTACAAATCTAGTTCAACATATCCTGGATATGTTTTGAGTTATCCGGTTGACTTAATCCAAAACAAACCCGCTCTCGCTAAACTGTCCTACGACGCTAGCCATCAACTCGATCGCTCAAGGCAGCCGTGTCCTATCTAGTTAGGTGCTATAGCACCTATGTTCAGTTTTTAGCTATGGTGTTATAAAGCTTAAAACAGTATAAATCTAATGAAATGTAACTGATGGATCCATTCAAAGGGATGAACATGTGACATGTTGTGTGGGGTGCTACAGGGTCAAAGGTGTGTGTGCTCATTGGAGCAGCTATATGCTGGATGATTGATTGCTACCGTTTTACTGTTGGGGGTTGTAGGTGATGTAACTTCTCATTGTTTGATTGTTGTACAACGAAATAATAACTGATCAAGTATATCTGTGAGGTGCAAGATATAGTGAAAACATCTGTTATAGAAATTGTGAGATCAAATGTATTTAACATTGCTGGCTGTAAACTGTATTCTGAAAATGCCATGTCATGTCATGTGGTTTGATTGATTGGGTTAAATCCCCTGGAAGTGGCAACAGATGTTTTGCAAGGGGGTCTTATGACACTACAGGAAGGAAGTGTTAGATAAGGTATTAACCTGTTGTTCTGAGTAGGAATTTTACAGGGCAAAGGGGGGTCTCAGCTAACCTAATCAACTGTTGTAATGTAATTAAGTTTTGATGAGAGAGACTGTTTTACTCAGGAACAGGACGTGACCTTTGGGAGAGACATCATGCTGGCACACACACACACACTGTAAAGAAAGAAGGGAGGAGCATCCTCCCTGCATATGTATAAATACTGGGGACATTTCAATGTTAAGTCACTCTTGTTCTGACATGCTGTAGTGATACGTATGGCGGTAGAGCAGGAGTCCGGAGTACTTTGTGCTCTGTATTTTGTATGTATTTCTGTATTGTTTTTTTTACCAGTAAACTCAGCTTGTTGCTTATCCCAGACCCCGGTGTTCGAGTTCTTTCCTTCAAAAGGCTACCCATCAAACGATCGGCGCAGAGCAGATTCAAAACCTTCAACCATCCACTAGGTGGTGCTCTAACAGTGCGCGTTCACATAAAAGGGGTGATATTTGGTCCATTTGGTCGGCGTTACGTCACTGTGACCAGGAAGAAGAAAATGGAAAAAGAGAAATGTCCAACGAGGCGTTCTGGGGCAGCATAGACAGGTATTTTCTGTGTTAGAGTTTTAATCGCTACAGGGTGTACTTTGAGGGTTTGTGACTGCAGACCGTTTACATGAAGAAAAAGCTTCATAACACACAAGGGGACGGGTAATAACTGGAAAAGCATGACATGGGACCTTTAACACTGCCCATGTTTGGTGTGTTTACATGTGTTTTTTAATTTGCATTGTTTTTGAAGCGGCAGCTTGTAATATCCTCTGTCCATATTGCATCTACAATATATGTCCGGTGTACACCCCTCTGACGTGGGTCTGCGGTCTCCACCAGCGGATCCTGCGACCCCGCCTGCTGGTCACTCCTGCCCCATCTGACCACTGCTATTTCGGGCCGCACTCCCTGCAGAGTCAGCCCCCGCCCCCCCTGCCCTTCTTTTCCGCTCTCCTTGCTGGGACCCGCCTGGCATTAGGCTGCCGTCTGCTGAATCTGACACATGTACGGAGTCAGTGATGACACATTAAACATGGCCACAATGTGACTGTGTATGTTTTGCTTTCACCGTTAAATGTAAGATAAAGCACAATTGACCAACAGATATTGACAAACGACAAGCACTCTGAAGCGGACCAGGGACATTTATAATTTATTCATGAGGCTCCCGGTGTAAAAGGCTGAGCGACCCAAAAAAGTAATGAGAACAGAGTATAAAAAGAGTCTGACCCATATCCAGTTTAGAATATGGGGTGAGTACAAAAAAAGATACTGACAGTACCTTAGCACTCACTAAATCAGCTGGGCTTATAAAAATAGTAAAAGTTACAGCACAAACTCTTTCTGAACAACACACTTTCTGTTTGTCTCCTGTAGTTGCTGGTCTTCACTGTTCTTGAAATGTTCCCAGCATTATTAAAACCTGAAACAAGAGAAGAAAAGACAAAAATACAATTACAATATGTATTACTGCCTACAGTATCCCCAAAAACAAGAAATAACAAGATCCCCTAGCTTAAAGGGGTCCTTTTATGTGCATCTTTAGGTTCATATTAGTATTCTGTGTCCCTACTGGGACATGTCTCCATGCTTTAATGATAAAAAAGCTCTTTATTTGTCTCATACTGCCTGTGCTGCAGCACCTCTTTTCACCCTGATGTCCCATCTATCCACGAGGTTTCGCAGCTTTTATATCAATGCTGCTAAAAACACTCTTTCACTGTCCAATCCACTTTTAAATTCACCCTTTGTTTTTAAAGGAGCCCTACATGAGAGGAATATTAGATACTTCTGTATTGTGAAATGCACCGTAACAATGTGACTGTATATTGTAACGATGCATCCTCTAGCTCAAATATTATAGCCCTATTATTTGATACAACCTAATCAAACAATATCAGTATCGGTATATTAGCCCTATACAAATATTTTACTTGTGGTAACTAAGTTACAAATATAGTGGCCATCGACAAAATTGTTGAAATAGCATTTCCAACATTGTGAGGACATGGATTTCAGCAAGGACAGCATGTGTCCTCCACTAAATCCTGCACAAAGCCTTGGATTTGATTTGGCTGTATTCAGATGATCTCTCAATAATAATTCTCTCAGAGAATATTTGCCGCAATTAGGGCTGCCAAGTTAACGCGTTAATAACGCAACATTTTTTTAACGCCACTAATTATTTTAACGTTCGATTAACGCATGTGTATTTGTCCTCGGCCCGCCCCGTAGTTTCAGAGCCCAAAGGCTTGACGTTGTTGTTGTTAGTTGGATGGTGGGAGATTCTAGCGAGGGTTATGGATACAAAAAAAGGTGTTTTAAACAGCAAGCCAAGCACACAGCTGATGCTGACAGCCCCGCTCCTGCCGCTCGCTTGCGGCAGACCACGCTTGAAAGTTTGCCGGGGAGACGCCTGGACAACAACAGCGATAGCTAAATGGGTGGCTACAGCTTAACATTGTGGAGGACGAGGGGCTGCGTTAGATAATTCGGATTGTATCCAACGTGTTGACTGCACATCACAGCGCATTATTTTGACCCACAGTGGGAACTTCAGTCTTAAGGCCCCTACACACGGCGGCGTGCGTTGCCGTTTCAACGCTTCTGCCCATTCACTTTGAATGGGGTGACGTCACGATTCGCCGAACTGCATTCTGGGAGCAAAGCGTAGCTTCTCTCGCGGTGCTCGCTGCAAAAGTAGAGCAATGTTCTACTTTTGACGCCTCGACGGAGGCGTCAGCCAATCGAATCATAAGCCAGTACAAGCTCTAGCCAATCAAACCGCGTGCTTGTGTGTCTGGGGCGGGAGCCCAGCCCTCCGGCAAGCGATAACGCCCGCGGCCGTGTGTTGCCGCTTGGCGGTGGGCGTGTCTTGAGCTTGGGGAGTTTCCGCGAGCAACAAGACCAACAACCAATCACATGAATCTCTCCTGTCAATTGCATAAAAGGTTTTACATGTCATGTTTATATGATGAACATTTATGAGATTAATGTCTATGGTGCTATTTTACGCAACATTCCATGCTGGCTAAATGCTGTCTATGTCTGCTCGCTGTCCATTCAAACGAAGTACACTGGATATAAACTCCCCAAACAGGCGAAAACCTACCAGTTTCACCCACTGTCTCTGCCACCTCCCTCCATGCCTGGCTCCTCCGGTTTGTATCCCGGTAGGTGAACAGGGACTGATCATAAAGCACCGGGTGATACGATTATTTTCTCCTCCATTTTTTGGCATATGAGGAAATGAACTGCGGTCTGGCTCTCCCAGCATACACGCGGTTTGATTGGCTAGCGCTTGTACTGGCAGATTTGCATAAGCGGGATTTGATTGGCTGACGCCTCGGTCGAGGCTTCAAAAGTAGAACATTGCTCTACTTTTGCAGCGAGCACCGCGAGAAAAGCTACACTTTGCTCCCACAATGCAGTTCGGCGAAAGCGTGACGTCACCCCATTCAAAGTGAATGGACAGAAGCGTTGAAGAGTCAACGCACGCCGCCGTGTGTAGGGGCCGTCATGTTTTGACTGTTATGAAGACAGAGGAGCGGCATCTCGCCGACAACTGAAAACAGGCTTGTCTGTTTGAGCAACTGGCTCAGTGCAAAGAAGTACACAGGGTTGGGAGAGAGTGTAGGAGAGAGAGAGAGGTTCCAGGTTGTTGTGTGCAATGAGCAAGCCCCCTGTCTACCAGTAAGTAGGACAGAATAGAGCCCAGCGTACAAGATAGAGGCTCTAGACTCCTTTCTTCACACCATCGCTGTAACAGGTTGTGGTGGATCCTGCTCATGCTGCCTGGATAGTCTGAATAACTTTGTCAGACAGTCCCCCCTGTCTCAGCCTGTCCCTCTCAGGAGCCAAGCATGGAGAGGTTGGCCCAGAGTGGGTAACTTTTTCCTTCTTATTCTTTCCTCTTCTCACGTTTATTTCTGTCAGTTGTTTGTCGTCCTGCTCGCTGAAGAGAAAAAGGATGACAGTCAGGAGGCGTAGCCGCATTATATACTGTGGGCCTGCGCGCGCATTCAGGTAGGCTCGCCCCGATTGGCCGGCTACGTTTATGCAACTCAGTATGTGAATGCTCGCATAGCATGGTTGAGAGTAGTACCCATAGAGTCCAGTAGAGGGCGGAGCCTGTGTGAGATATAACTAGAATCACAGCAGCGTGAGAAAGAAGGATAAAACCAGCAGAAATGGTGAGCCGTTTTCATGTTACAGGCGGCCACAGAGGCTGTCAAGGTTCCGAATGGGCAATGAAGGGACAACGTAATAGAGTCGTAATGGCAAGAGAGTGGACATTACATAAGGCTGACTCAGGGTCGAAAAAGGTGTCCAGTTTGATGTCAGCGTTGACCATTTTTGTTATACATCCAAACTGAAGCAATGATACTTTCTTAGTTATTTGAACCCAAACCAGGATCCTTTCCTAAACCTAACAAAGTAGTTATGTTGCTTAAAATAAGTGTGTTTTAAATACTTTCTTATTTATAACAAACTTGTTTTGTTTTGTGCAGGCCAAATGAAGCTCAGCACAAGTTCTTTCAGGAAGACTGGTATACATTCAGTCCGTGGTCTTTAACCTATTATATTCACCTCATTCTCCAGCAGCCAATCACTGTGCTGCAGCCAAACTTTAAAATGGTTCTCCTCTCTCCTGCAGTCAGCTGTGATTTCAGGTTGTCATGCTGCCGCCATACCCGTTCCAGATCCTCATAGCAGATATCAAGTCTCGTCCAGCCCTCGCAGCACCATTCAAAAACCCAGCATGTGGTTAAACCGGGTCACCATAATGCTCTGATGCTCAATAACGTCCATGCGCAGCCAGCGCGGCTCCGGAAAATAATGGGGAAAAGATACTCATCTCTAAGCCTCAGCAACCTCTCAAGAGCGAGAGGAGAAGACCTCCATCGGCAGAAACACGGGTACAGTCCGGCCGTCTCGGCATAAGTGAAACGAGCCGATCAGGCATCAGAACGGAGTTGAGGCCTCCTCGATCAGCTGATCCGCGAACACGGAAGTCGCATTACGCACAAGCTGACTGCGAGCAGGCCCTCTGCACTGCATTCAATCCCTCCCGGGAAAATTCAAACAGCAGATAAGTGACGTTTATCCGTTTTCTCAGTAGCATGATCGCCTCAGCATCTCATCAGATCGTATCTTGCACCCCGTCATGGTTGGGGCCATTCCGGATAAATACAAGTAGCCTACAGACATGTTTAGTCTTGCTGTACCTCGTTAACAACCGTATTCTCTGATATAGGCGCATCGTCTCTCTGATTCCCTCTCTATATGGTAAAGGGCTCTCTAAAAGCGTCCCCTCCTCTCTCTTAGGTTATGAATAAAATAGATAATATGGATCAAATAGATCAAATGAATAAAATAAGATAATAATATATTTTAAAATGAATAAATATAAAAGAAGAAAGTATGCACAGGTTCTCCTTCATACTTTCATGCATATAACTGGTGGTGGTGCAACCGTGCTCTTGCTTTACATGCTCATACGATCCCTCTATCTGGTTCTTTAATATGTCTCAGTGCACACTTTTCCTTCAAGCACATAAGAATAGATGCAATATAACAACTCACGTCAATGTGGTCTTACAGTGCACGCTCACAGCAATGAGTCACTCACTCAGCGTTCGTTTTAATCATCTGCAGAATACCTTCTTTGCATTACATTACTCATTAATCAGCACTTCTTCGAACGGTTTAATCTAATCGTAGCGATGGCGAGATGAAGCTTTCCAGCAATTGGCTTGCAAAAGGGTATCTCATGAGGCTTCATTCGAACACTATCCCCCTGCTGGTCAACGCATGTAAAACAGGCAGATATATCTCAACAGCGTGATCTTCTTGTACTAAGTTCCCAATGAGTTAAGCCTTAGAATAACCCTCGACAATGAACACGAAATCATATTCACATGTGTATCAATATCATACGCATTTATTTATTCGTCTATTTATTCCATTATTTATTCATTGCCTTATTTATTGATCGCCTATTATTTATTTATTTATTAATGTTGGTATTCATACATTAATTTATGCATTTATTTAGTCATGCATATGGCATGTTCCTTCCTCTATACACGAGGGTCTGAGCTCTGAGTGAGACATGAGTGTTTTAAAATGTGAAGTGTCAGTGGTTCAACAGATCTGAGCACTATCTGAAGCAGTCACGTGGCGTCGACGGCGCCCTGAACTCGAGCCGAGGGCGTCAAAAAATATTAATAATTCGAGAGAAGATGGAGAGTTTTTATCGCTTGACATAACGAAAAGGAAAAAGGACAAGGACATCCCTCTGTTGGAGGGGCAAAGGAGTCTGGTGGGATTCTTTTCGGAGTATCGAAGATTGTTTCCCGACATCGGCGGTGCCTGCTACAGGACAAGCGATTTGGACGCGATGAGCAGTGCTAGTGGAGCACGCGCGTGAGCTGCGAGCACCGGAGCCTTGCAGTGGCGAAACTAAGGCTCCATGGTAAACTGTGGTAACATGAAGAGCCATTTGGGAGCCGAAACAGCCGGCGCTTTAAGAGAGCCCGAGCCAAATGATCCGGCTCACGTAAAAAGACAGTATCTATAAGGGACGCCCTCTCAGCCCTGGTCTGGCGGAAACACTGGTCGACGGACAGCGAGGCTTCGTCGTCATCGATGACGATCGATTGAAATAAGTCATTAAACAAAATAGCTACTCCACCCCCTTTCTTATGTAGTCTTGCCTGACTCATATAATTCAAGTTGGGAGGAGTTGATTCTATAAGAACAGCTGTGCTGTTGTTTTGGTCTAACCAAGTTTCAGTTAAAAACATAAAATCCAGGTTGTGCTTGGTGATAAAATCATTGATTAAAAATGATTTACCTGCTAAAGACCTGACATTTAATAAAGCCAGTTTGAGTGTGTTTGACATACCACCACTCTGACTGTTAACGAAAGACCATGGAGCACGTGGAATCACTGCACAATTTGATACATTACATACATTCAGACGGATGCCCTTGGATCCTCTGTTCTCAGTCCGAGTCGCCAGCCTGTGTAAGCAGGCCACAACACAAATGGGACGCTGCACTGGTATAGAAGCCTCTGGTCGTTGGGTGGCGCCAGAGAGCGAGACGGCAGGCATGGAAACAATGGCCTTGGATGACACCACCGGAGAGGGGGGTGTGTCAACGTGGCGCTGAAAAAGTCAGGGAGAGGTCTGAACAGCGTGATGCATGTTAGCCGCTAGCATGTGGCTGCCAAGCCTGCTGGGGTGGATTCCATCAGTGCCCGAAGAGGGCGGGTCGGTCCCAAAATAGATTGAAATTGTCAATAAAACCAAAATTGTCAGCTCTGCAGGCGGATTGGAGCCAGGTGTGGATGCTGAGGATCCTAATGAAATGCCCTGCTCCACGGCCTAGCATTGGGATCGGACCTCAGATAAAAAACGACTTTTAACAGCTCCGTAAAAGAATAAAAAGTTTCTTTAAATCCTTTTTTGTCAACTCCGACTGCTGGCGGGCTGTATCGTTAGACCCCACATGGACAATTAGACGATTGACAGAGGACGGGAGTGAGTGCAGCAGCCCCGGGAGTTTCTCCAGGATAACCGTGACGGTGGCTCCAGGGAGGCAGCGTGTGGCCGTGTTGAAAAATCAGATGTTTCTGATTATGGAATCCCCGATTATTAATGTGGTTGGGGCTAACAGGGGACGAGGGGGTGCCGGTGATTGAGGATGTGGTGACCGAGCAGAAACAGCTGGGCTTGGAGAGGATTTTCTTGCCGGCTCAGGGCCCGAAAAACTTCCCAAGTGTCTCAGCACGGCCTCTTTGAGGAGTCTACGACGTGAAGAGGTGGTCGCCGGACGGGATGAGGGACGCCGAGTTGACTCCACAGTGGCCTGGGAAGCAGCACAAATGCTGATGGCATTCTTGAGTGTGAAAGGTTTAGGGCAATTACTGTCCCATGCACCAATGCCAAACTGCGTCAAGATGTTGTATAAGCAGGGATGGCTAAATGTTTGTAAGCAGGAGAGCTAGATACTAACAGATGCCAGATGCTAACAGGTAGCGGGAGCCTGTAAAAATTGCGACTGCCTCTCAGAAGTCAGGGAACTTCTTCCTCAGCTAATGTCCAGTAGAGTCGGGTGAGTCTGATTCATCCGGATCATTAACCCGGATCCTAGTATGACCTGGGAGTGACGAGTCTCCCCTCTCTAACCCGAGTCCTTGAGTCCTACACCGGGATGTACAAATTAAACTATTATTGTGTCACTCACTACTCTCCCTATAACGTGTACATTATTTCAGTGTACCCCAGTCATCTGCCTAGCTTCAGCAGTAGGATAACTGCAGAAGTGTTGTTTGATTCAGGGGATGCAGATCAGTGAACTTCCGCAGACTGTAACCGTAGCAGATTCAGAGATCCAGACTCATCTACACGAGTCAACAGCAGACTCAGATTCGCTAATTCTGACTGAATCAAGGTAACTTCCTTCACTGTGCTAACATAGCAGACTCTGAATCAACGATACCAACTAGTGACTTGAGCGACGAGTGAGCCAGCAGAACTTACAGACACAGATTCGGTGAGCGGACCGAATGAGTGGATTACTCCACACAGCGCAGAACAGCAAACTTGTCGGTTGGTCTCGTCATGGTTTTCAGACTCAGTGAGCGTCAGCTGTTCGTGATAACATATTCTGTTTCGCATTCTATTTGTAACGCATTCTATTTGACGACTTCTCAGTCAAGTCTAAGAAGCAAATACTGCAAACGTCTTAGATCATGTTTGCGTAGCGGAGGTTAATGTAACGCTGGTTTAATATGCTCGTGAAATGCAATCCAAAATTACAATACACAAACAGTGGACTTCCGCCCTCACTAGTTGCTCTATATGTACGTTTTAAGTTGGAGACTATGAGCCCTGTCTCACCGGTAGGATCCTACGCTCTTGGCGATGCTGACTCATATGACTCAAAGGACTCGTATGATCCGGATCTCTTCAATGACTAACTCAGAAGACCTTGAGTCAGTAAAAGGATCCGGATTTGCATCTTCATGTCCAGCAGCCTTCATACCGGCTGCAGTTCAAGCTCCTTCTATATATTATTTATATACTTTCTGCCTCTCACTGCATAAGTCTCACTGTCTAACTCTCGATTAATTATTTCATCAGATTTATTTGCCATCACGTAAGGTCCTACGTTCATTTACAAGGCTTGTTCCACACTGGTAAAACAACTGGCTCACCTCACTAATGTATTTCTCATATCATCATATGATCAACATTTACTATTTCGATGGGTTCACCTTTCCTAGCATCTCCTCCCCTCTTTTAATCATCGAGTCACATGGGGTCTAATCAAGTATTAAGATAGTTAATACTTGAGGAGAGAGCGAAGGATCAATCATGTCTCAGCAGAATCCACGCTGTGCTGGACTATGGTGATCTGATTTTATATGAATGCACCTGCCCATTACTTGAACAACCTTTAGATATACGATTTCAGGATCGGGGTCTAATCGCCAAAGACTTAACATTTATCATATGACGTGTCAATAAATGTTCTTTAAACAAAATGAAGTCTCTCCTGATTGAACTAATTGCTGGGCATTTATGAGAGCGGAAAAAGACTAAATGTATTTTTTCAAAATAAATCATGGAAATTTTGAATTCCAACAAAATGTACATACAAGCGTCACATGTGTACACAGTGCAATTTAAATGGAACCAGTGACCCCTAAGGTTCCCAAGTTCTTACGAAATAAGCTACTGCTGCACTAATCATGCAACTGCTTGTATTGGTGTGTACACGATTGAGAGGGTGAACTCCCAGGAACAGTAGAAAGGACAGCAAGAGGACTTCAGAAGTCAGGTGAGCAGGAGAAAAACATTTGTGTCCATGAAACTGAATCAATTGCTAGATCAAGCGGTTGACATTTGTTAACCGGTAAAACAATAATCAAAACTTCAAGAGTAATATCTAAGTTGCAGAATTATCCTTTAAGGCCTTTGTAGTCAGGAATGGTTCAGAAACCCTGAGCAGATGGCAAAGATCTCCAAACAACATACACTCCTCCGTAATGAATAAGTAATGAGGTGAATTTCTGTTTTACAGTCAAAACTTGCAGAATGAAGAAACTGCAGCTGGTCTGATGAAATGCAGGACGTGGAGGAATAAAGAGTTTCATTTTCTGATCTTACACTGTGAAATATGAATCTGGAAAAAAGGTAGATCACCGAAAAGGGATACTTTAAGTTTGATCGGTGCTTTTAAGAACTGCATTTCAGGTTTTGAACTCAGTATCAATCTGCTCAGACAGGCAATCTTGCAAATCATTGCTGTTTATGTGAAGCACAGGTGATGTCAGATTGAATCGTTTTTTTCAAAAAGTAACCCATTTTAATTTATTTCAAAAGAAAATACGATTGTGTGGCCTTTACACACTAGCTTTCAGCGACACATTTTGACATTGCGGCTTATTGTTAATAAAAGATAAACGTCTTTTACCAACACCTTCTTTAAAGTGTGCAGTGGGCTTTGACTGCTTATGACTCACTTAAGACTTGGGGAGTGGGGAGTGGGATATAATAGGCTATTATGCATGTTTTCTAATTAGGTGTAAGAGATGATGATACATGAGGGGGGTATAACAGGGATGCAGCTCTAATTATAAACAGAGGGACATTTACATTTCTATTAATATATCTAAGGATTATGTATTTACCACATACACAAATGTTAGTTAGTGCAGTTTTTTCAGCCATAATAATGGGCTGCAGCCAATAGAGAATGAATGCTTTGTGGTGCGTGGCAGGCCCTTTTTGGATTCAGTTTTTTTCTGTTCCGGTCCTCCTTGCACTACTGTCACAAGAGGAGCTATGTATCAAGCCGTATTGAACCATTCTTCAAAAAGGAAAGCAAAGGATATTGGAAGAGGAAATCCTTTGAGTCCCAAATGATTGATGTTGGAGCAACAGGTAACATCTGAAACTCTAAATAAGCTAGTGATAGAAAGAAACCAAGTTGAAGGACATTGTCCTGGCAGAGCTCCTCTTACCCAGGGGGTAAGGGGGTTGCATTGTTTGGACCCTCACTGTAGCTTTCCAGTAGCTAGTTGACCGGGTTGTCCACCTAGGTTGTGATCCCTGAAGGTCCTAGATATCATTTCTGGTGGACAACCTTTTACAACATTCCATGTCTGTAAAATGACTTTGCCCCCTGGGTATCTTAAAGGTAGGGTAGGTAAGAATGGAGGAACCAGCTCGAGTGCGCTAGAATTTGAAAGTACACAACCGAAAAAAATCTGCCCCGGGCCGAGGCAGATAATTGGACTTGCTTTTTACTGCGCCACGGCTTCCACAGAAGAAATATTTGTATATATTTATTGTCAAATAATTTAATGTATTCATTGCTATCGGGATGTTAAGAGCATTCCATAGAATATAACAAAAAGTGTTTCTGAAGTGAATTACCCTACCTTTAATACGTAAATCACTCTGCTCATCTAAAAACTAACTATTCTAAAAATAAGAGATACAAAGTACAGTCCCAAAATATGCTTTGCCTAAATAAATCCAAAAAAACGAATCACCAACAGCCCTTTATTTAACTTGTTTTTTTCAAATAAAATAGACTTTATTTGTTCTTATTTACAGTAAAACGTTGCTTGAAAGTGGCCAATACCATTGAATCTTGAACTAGGAAATTCCGAGAAATGTGTGTGAATGAAACTTGGGTGCGCGTCCCGATGCTAACATTACCCCCGCTGAGTAAGTATTAATAGCATTAGTTGTATTGTTAAGGTACAACAAAGAATATCCATTAATTTTAGCTCACTTTTAGCTGACTAGTTTAACTGTTTATCTATTACATCTTTGCATTCTTGTAGCAGATTCCTGCATCGTTTCTGAACATCTTTAGATTACCACTGGATTTAGTTAACGACCGACAGGTGTGTTCAAAGATCAAAGCGTTTCCACGGCAACGCCCTGCCAGTGAACGAGAGACAGCCTGTCAGAGAATGTATTGACAATATTGTGCTGCATTATTGTTTCTAAGTAAAAATCTGTAACTCCAATCAGCTAAATATCCTAGCCAGAGTATTCAGGATACCAGATGAACACACCTGATGACTCTGTGTTTGCTATATGTGGAAGTCCGTTTGATTAAATGAGCGTATCAGTGCGGCCGTGACAGATTTCCCTACATTATGATCACCAAATCATGTATGAAGAGTGAAAATTGTGGCCAGCCGAGCAATAGTTGGAAAAAAACTCTTCAGATTGAAGAGTTCCTCTCCCCTCTAGTCTTAACCATACACACCCATTATAAAATGTGAAACAGTGTGACATTTTCACAAAACGTAAGCTGCGACTACGTCAGAACCGTACTAGCTATCAAAAAATATCCAATTAGTCTAATAAAGTCCATAGTCTCGAAAACCGTTTAAACGTGTAACTTTTGTTCTACGTTAAAGTATGCGGAATCTGTATGGGGTCAAAGTGGGCGTTTTTGAGCTCTGTTCAAATGGATTTCCCATTCATTCCTATGGGAAAACGGCTGGGCGAATCTCTTATAAAAGACATAGCAACCCGATCCCGGTCATACCGCACGTTTTGATGTGTTTTTTGTGTGTTTCGTGTCAACGCTGCCGGACGAGTAGCATGACAAAATGTATGGCGGAAGAAGGAGAATAAGATGAGATAAGTATGTTGAATACTATACTGTGTGTGGCTTGGCCAGTCACAGAGAACTAGAACTTTATCATCACACTTGGTGACTTCCATTTGCACTGGTTTAATGCCTGAGATTAATATTATTTTGGAGTCCAACAGGGATCCTTTACTTGAACCACGTCCAATAATCTTATACTATACTGAAAAAACCATCCTTTTGAAAAACACTTTAAAGTTTTTGTTTTGTACATGTGATGTGAGTGGCAAGCACCCCAAAGACTTTCATCTGTTAATACTTTTGTAATTATGGTTGCAAATACAAGAAAAACAGTCATTACCAGGCATGACACAATGAACTCTGAGAATGTGTATATTCTGACATTTTGTGTATCATTGGGGCAAAACATGCTCCTGGAATACAATACCGATAATAACTGGGATCGAGATCAAGGACAAGACGAGGGATCCATTTCAGCACTTTGTATCTGCAGTTAGTACACAGAACTTTTTCCACAAGTGAAGAAAGCCCTTGTGTATTGAAAATACATAGTGACTTTCACCAATTTTGTAAACCTACGTCTCTCACATTTGCACCAAGAAATTAATATTGAAGGCTCACATTTTTCTTAGAGCACCCTTTTGAATCCTCCTTTAAATAGTTTAAGCTTCTCCCCTGAGGATAGAGATTTAAACATGAATAGGCTTTTATGCACAGTATGCATTTAATTTGTCTTATGTTGAAGTTAAGTTCATTTACTGTTAGATCAACCATTTTATTCATATTGATCTCCCAAACCACTGTAAGAACTGTTGACCTTGAATATACATTTTCTTTGCTCTTGGTGGTTCTCTTCTCCTTTTCTCCTTAAATTGTTTTAATACGTTATTATTATCAAATGTAGTTTAAACTTAGTCAAAATAGTGCTGTCAGACTTGTTGGCACTTGGAGGACTAAAGCTAACTTTCATTAAGCAGAGCGGAGGCAAGTGGAAGCTGAGAGCACCATGAAAGAGTTGACCTTGGACCTTCAGCAGCCAGGTGCATCATCATCTCTGCTGAAATATCTGACCTGGGTGTCTGCGCTTGAATAGCCAAGGCCAGATCTGCTTTTATCGGCCTGCCACATTCCAACTGTCAAACAAAATGGACTTATAGAAAGTTAGAGCAGCTCAGAGGCAGCCAGCAAGGATCTGTGTATTAGTGAAAGCTAATGGGCTTTATATGCAACTAAAACTCACAGACTACAGTTGAACATTTTCATTTGTTGTTTATAAATTAGTTGTCCTTAATTAGTCTTTTAGAGTGGCTCAAATGATGGCATTGTCTGTGGGTAAACCACTTTTGTCCAGACTGAAATGTCAACCAGTGGTTGGTAGTAACCAAGCAACAAACTCAGGGCTGAGCAGTGAAAGCTCATGCAGAAGTGCAAAAAAGTCTGGTTCCTAAAAAAGCCACTTGAGGTTTTAATGACATAACGCATTATTTGGAGCTTGGGGATTGACAGGTGGGTGTCGATTCAAGTAATAATAATAATAATAATAATATATTTTATATATAAATATAATATTTATATTTGATTATGAAGTCCCTTAACCAGTTGAGCCCCGAGCCTGTTTTTCCAACACAGTCTCACTCCCTGATAGTTCAATAGCGACGCTTGGTCAGGGTCCTATGGCGTGCAGTTGTGACGCGCCGAGTCTCCTTCAGCTTCATAAACGGACGCAAAGAGCTTTCAACTGATTGCAATGTATTCCTATCGGCGGCGGTATTTGACGCTCAGGGAAGCACCGCATCGGTCCATGTCGGCGGCAGTTAAAGGCAATGTGAGCGTCCATTCCCATTGGATAACGGAGAATTTTACACCCGGAAGTAAGTATTCTCCTTACTGTCGATTGATTTGACAGTGATATCTGCACTACTCATCAACTCAAACACACCAGATTACCCTTGTTAATTACACAACATTGATTGGTTTAAATTGTGTACAATGCTTTTGTGTTTTTCCCCTTCGATTCTGAGAAACAAATAGTTGTATCGGAGTTTAGGATGGCCGAAGACACTACACTACCCATAATCCTCAGCTATCGGTCCGCTTTGCTTGACAAACCCCGTGATTAGTCCTCAAGCTCTGTGATTGGTTGACCTCCAACTGCATTCCATATATAAAAAAAAACGTTTCGTAAAAGATAAAATCTTACTTTATTCAGCAGTGCTTGCTTTACTCTTTGAAAGTCATCACATGAATGCATTGTAATAAATGGTTCGGCTGCATTAAATATTACACATCTGTCGTAGTTCTTTATTTATCTACAGAGATTGGGCCTCAGAATAGACCGGAAACTATTCTTTTACCGTTCTGTTTTAATTTCACAATAAAGTTAGTAGTAATAATTTGTTTTGATATTATTGTTTTTTATTAACTAGACCGCTGGGTCGTGTTAAGACCATCTTTTCTGTGTTGCTGTGGGTTTTTCCATCGTTTTTGTGTTACAAATATCAAAACAATAACAGAATATATCCGTCGTAAACTAAACCGGAAACAGCAGTATATTTTATTTTGTTGTAAACTTGACAGCTTTTCAACCCAAACCACCTACTGGTTAACGCACGTTATTACACTTTTAGAGTAATTGCAATGCAGGTAGATTGTGTTGCTTTTTAATGACTGTTTTAAAATGCCTTTTTCTTAATGTCTTTCATTTTTGTAAAGCACTTTGAATTGCCTTGTGTTGAAAGGTACTGTATAAATAAACTTGCCTTGCCTTGGCTAAGGTCTGCTGCATGTTTTGTTGAATGTGTTATATTTGATGAAACATTTAAATATTATGAGTACATACTTTCATAGGGGGAAAGTAGAAGGTCAATGATAGAAATATATAATAGAAAATATCAAGAAGATACTGTAAATTATATCTAGAATAAAACAGTTTAGTGCCGGATGTACAAAGATATTAATAGGAGGATGTGCAAAACAGACAAACTAATTAGGCTTTATTAAAACATTAAATAATACTTTAGGTTAAGGTCTTCTTTTAAATACATGTAAGCAAAAAGCTTTGGGGGTATCTACAGATAAATATTAAGCCTGACAAAGTACTTAAAGTCTAATATATTGCATGGTTTGTTTTGGGACTTGACAATCAACTTTCCTGTAATGTTAACTATGTTGAAGCACTTATTTTAACCGATATTATACATATTTATTATATTCTTATAAGATGTATGTAGATAGAATAAGAAATGTGCAGAATATGACAGTTTAATGGTGGAGATATACACATATTGATAGATGTCTTGTAATGCACTGTTGAGGAACCTGTGACCCAAGTTTGTCATCATTCATAACTACACCGTAGTTGTGTATATGATATGTGAATAAACCTTTGAAAATCTTTAAATCTTTAAAGGGATGTGCAAAATAGCAATTATATACAGTCTTTAATGAAGGATTAGAGAATAACGAGTAATGAATATGCTTTATAGAGATCTGCAGATGCATTTGTTGTCTTCTTGATTTGATCGCTCAAATGATAAGCTCGTAAGCGAACGGAGAATGTTCCATTTTTGACGATTTAGATGTCACAAATTACTCCAAACTACTCGCATATAGTTTTCCCGATATTTACGAATCGCTGTATACACATTGTTCTTATCATTGCGGACATATTTCAAATTTGCTTTTATTAGCCCCGCCCTCCAGAAAGTCGGCCATTTAGAAAAATGTGCGTTTTT
>CALSBZ010046833.1:966286-978006 GCA_943591055.1 Gobionotothen gibberifrons | reverse complement strand
ATATTGGCTTGGAAGCCAAAATCCTCGCGATTGAGAAACGGCCTCTGACTGCACTTTCACTATCCGACGTGTTTATGATGCGCCAGCGGACGTCATTTTGTGCGTCTGCTGCTGTGGGGAAACTATGGAAACTACAGTTTTCTATACAGCGGACTACAACATGGATGTTTAATAAGAACGAGGGACTCATCTAGAGACTCTGATGCTGTTGCTTTATGCTTTATGAACGGGGACAACAGAGAAACATATTCTTCATGACCAATGTTGGAATTGAAATAAAAAATAAAAGTGAAAGTTATGCTCGTCACCCTCTCCCTCCGGTCCACATTAAAGGTGAGGTGTCATGCTATTCCGGTTATTACCCGTCCCCTTGTGTTTTTCTGCATGTAAACGGTGTGCAGAGTCAAAACCCTCAAAGTACACCCTGTAGTGAGTACAACTCTAAAACAGAAAATACCTCCCCAAAACGGCTTGTTGGAGATACGTCATTGTCCATTTTTTACTTCCTGGGTGCTGTGTCGTAGGAGCACCCAGTAGCCACGCCCAGAGCTATGGCCGTACCCTCTGCCAGCCTAGCATATATACTGTTGGAATCTCAGGTTCAGTTCAAAACTGTATCCAGTCATGCCAACGAGGGTCTGTTTCCTGTCTTGTGAGGGGAAATGTTCAATGCATGCCTTACCGAGGGCAGAACCACGACGAAGTCAGTGGTTGACATTCCTTTTTAACACTGTTCCTTCAGATGTTGGAGCCGGTATTTTACTGTGTGTGCGGCATTTCACGGAGAATAGCTTCACAAAACATGGAGCGATTCATACCGGATATATACAGCGTAGGACACTGAAGGACGATGCTGTTCCTACTTTGTTTGGACCAGCGGGAGATTCGGGTACCCAACCTGTAAGTATTCATTGTTGTTTGTGTATTTATGATGTTTAAAACAAGCAAGCTATATCTACCACAACTGTGAAAATGGGTAAACGTTTTTTGGGGTGCTGAGCCATTGACACGGTGCTAACTGGGCTAACTCAGTTGCTAACGTTTACATATATAAACTACAATGTCAGCAGATGGCTTTACATGTTTGTCATGGCAGGATAATGTCTGCATTCACACACGGAATACTCATACAGTATACTCCGGGTGATTTCCCTTACGGCCAGTACATTATATGTGGTTTTCCTCCAAGCTGCGACGCAGCTCTGTGCATGCTAACGAGGCTAGCTATACTAGGCGAAAACATTGTTTTCATGCCAGCTACAACGAATGACCGAACGTAGCAGACTAATGTATAAGATTGCAATTGTAAACACGTTATTGCTAGCCTAATATGAACCACTAGCTTTTGTTCATAGTGGTTTTATTACACTACATTAGTTGCCTTTTCTCCGAGCTAACGTTCATATGCTACCAAGGTAAACCAGAAAGCTAGGTTAGCATATTAGCTGGCAAGCTAACGGTGTTGAGATACACACTGCTACCACAAGTCCACAACTACTACTAACGAATCTAAAACAACTACGTTTCTATTATATAATATTTTCTGATTTGCATTTGATTTCATCCAGCCAGATCAGGAAACTCCTGGCGTATCTGGCGGACAATACATGATTGAGACGGGATGACCACTGATGCCTCAGCCCCGGTTGGAGCTTGCAAGACGGCGGGGAGGAATGGATGATATACCGTGTATATATGTATATTTATGTTCATTTTGTACATTTCTAAAATAAAGTTTGATAGAAAATACTTAGTAGCCTTTCTTCCCTGAAGTATTTGCTCCTATAACATATCATTCATATATAGCAAACCATGATTTGATTTTTCATCAAACAAAGTAGTAGTTTATTACAGGTAAAAATAACGTACTCTTCTTCCGTTCTACGCCCCAAATGTCTATACTCGAATCTGTACATGTTATGGGGTGTGTAAGGTGTATATATTGGCGTGTGCTACCGTTGGTATTTTCAGCTAGCTAGCAGCTAACTGTCAGCTAAGCCACCTTTCGGAGCGGAGCCTCTCTGGTGGTTGACTAATCAGAACAGAGGGGCCGAGCTGACCAATCGGAGCACACTGGGCTCACAGGGAGGGGGGGGAGAGCTGCAGCGAGCCGTTTAGTGGAGAAAGTGAATACACACACTTTACAGAGATGCTGTATGCGAAACCAATGTGAGTTTGGAAAATTGCACAGTATTTTTCTATTTTAGTATACCTCAACAATGGAATTATGATCAGTGGAAATGGCCATGACACCTCACCTTTAATACAAATGATCCCAATACGTATGATTGTATGAAAAGATCTTAAAATAAATACAAATGTATTTATTATAAACGTTAGTCCTTAACATCTATCACTGTGTATATCACCATTCAAACATCTTTTAAAAGTTGAACAAACCCCACACAGCTCAGTAAAGACTGTGAAATGCCGACGTTCATATTTCTCTTTTTGATTACAATACTGATGAATGTTCAAAACAAAGCACTTTGGCAACTTACCACATACGTTTTAAAAAGCTTAATAAGCACCGTAACTTTCATGATATAATTTCTCCGTCATAATCGTTTGTTTCCGTGAACGGCCGACTGTTGTGTGACGGCAAATGCTGCGGCTGCAAGGCATTGTGGGGCAGCATTTTCTCCTCTCCTTTCGGTAAGGGAGGTCCAGTGGTTCCTACGCTAAAGGAGGCTATAAAGGAAGTTTGAAACCTCCTTTCCTATCATGTAGAGAATTAGAACGGCACTTATCATGGCTGCCACTGAGGGACTTCCGGGTCATTTCACTCGGTTAGGAAGGTTCCTAAGCTAAATGGACTATTCGACTGCAGCCCTGTATTCTCTCTCCTCTCCTCTTTGTTCCTTTTCCTCAGGTGCACCTGATCTGCTCTCGGCTGCCATATATTAGGAAGGCTGGAGGAGAAGGAGGCTTTTGTTTGCAGTCCTCAGCTCACCTCAGTTCAGGTGATTGTGTGTTTATTTTGTCCCCGTTTACTTTTTGTTTCTTTTTTAGGATGGAGGACCTGGAAGGCTTTTGTGTTTTTGGTGTTACAGTAAGTTTAATTTATTCCATGTTTCTTTATAGTTTGAGGAGGGGCTGAAGGTTCTAAGGCCCCCTGGTGTGGCTGGCCAATATTTCCTGAATATTTCTAAACAGACTCTTGGGTTCAGTGCTCTTATTTTATGTGTGGATAACAAATTCAGGCCCAAATGTTTTCTTTCTTATGGCTGTAACAATGATTAATTTCAGTCTGTCTAAAGTTAGCTATAAGCTCGTTTTCACATTATTCACATCACCAGAAAAGTTGGTAGCAAACTAAAACGAAGACATAGCAAATGTGAACTTTGACAACTTGAGTGGCGTGTCATGTTCTAGAAGTTGGAATGAGAGGACTGAGTCTTCGGTAATGGTCCTTTATATCTTCTTATATTTATTAGTTGCTCAGCCCATTATTTTTGTTCTGCATAACATAACAGAAGCTTGCAGATAACCAATGCAATCAGCTATCTTGCTATTACTGTTTACTTCAATTTTTCATCGTGCAATGTCTAAAGATATTATAATTATTGTTCAAACTTAATGCCATCCATTACAACCATTCTTATTCCTTCTTTTTTTGTATCAGTTTGATAAACATACAGGCCAGCTAATTCCACTAAGAACCACTGACACAGTACCAGTGTGTTTGTCAGAGAACATTAGCTCAGAGCTCACAGAATTAGGTTTCACTTCTACTGCTGTCCATTAGAGGATTTTAATTGACGGCCGAAAGAGAGGAAGGAAGGAACAGGAGATATGTGTGTGTGTGTGTGTGTGTGTGTGTGTGTGTGTGTGTGTGTGTGTGTGTGTGTGTGTGTGTGTGTGTGTTGAACATGTTTTAAGAAACTGATGTATTTTGTGCTTCGTCATCTCCGTATTGTAAACACATGATTTGCAAAAACTCTTGTGAGATGGTTGAAGTAAGAAACGGTTGTGCAGCAAAGTTTAGCACCGTTTCGCAAATCAACTATTGCCATCTGGACATGACTTGCTCTATTTAGACCCAGATCTAGGGAGCATACCGTTACAATTGGAAATTATATTTCGTAATTATATAATATAATTATATCATCTCTTTTCATCCTCTGTCTGAAACCAGAGCCCAGTCTGCTCTGATTGGTTAGCTGGCCGGATCTGTTCTTATTGGTCAACCGCTTACAGATGTCCTGATCCTATCACGTGCAATGTGTTGAAGCGCTAGCCAAAAGAAGCGCAAGTGTTACATAGTGATGATGATGAGGATGATGATGAGGATGATGTTACAGAAGTAAAAAACAGTACCGCAACTTGGTTTGTTACTGAAACACAATTTCCTACACTTAGCTACAGGTCTTTCTTCACTTTGAGACTTGTAGCTCCAATAAATCTGCAAATAAAAGGTTATGTATCACAACACTGTTTCATAACTGGATTCAACTCTGATAATAAGCATCGACAGAAGAGTCAGCTCCAGCTCTGATGATGGCAGCATGCCAGTGAAACACAATGAGATGCTGCCGAGCTCTGAGGAAGGAGTTTCTGTGGACAGAGACGATGAGCCGCAGCCACAATGTGCTGCTAGAGGGATCAGAGTGGCCGCTAATGCAACATCCGTCTGATGCGTCAGCTTCCTCTCTCTGACCTCAAATTGTCACTCTATTGATGTCACACTGACCGGAGATGAATGCAGACAGGTGTCAGCTCATTCTACTCCCTTCACACGCAGGTGGGACATAGACAGTGTGAGAATTTAATGGTGTGAGGGAGCCCGGCTGAGATGGGGCGTGAATTAGTCTGAACCTGTGCGTGCGTGTGTCTGTATGTGCATGTGTTTCAGCTTTGTGGAATATATGAGATTCTGCTGCAGTGCTTTCACACATGAGCCTTCACTGCAGAATCCAACCATGATGTCATATTTTCCTTTCATCTTTCTCTGTGAATATCTCAAGCTGTGGAAGGAGGGGTTCGTTTCAGGCATGATGTAAAGTGAGAGGATGGTGAAGAGAGAGGACGAGAAGAAGGGGAATAGAAAAAGAGTAAAGGGTTCATTTGCATTTAGAGTTTTAGAAAAAGAACACCAGTGTGCTGATACTCTGAAGAAGCAGCAGGTCACGTTACAAATCCGAGTATTAAAACATTTACAGCAAGAATCATATACCCTTTCCATCCAACAGAAGCGAAGGATTCCATGCAAGGAGACCCCTGCTCATCAGGCTAACATTCACACAGGGTTCAGTCATTTGCCGCACGACATTCGACAAGTCAGCTGCAGGGCTGGGGCTCAAAGCTGAGCTCTGATTGTTGGATGACTGCTCTCCCTCCTGAGCCAGCTCCACACACCCTCAGGGAGCAGTGTGTGACGTGGGAGTGCCCATGAGCCAGGCGTACAGGCACCCCTCCATCTACCAAGTCCCCATAGACTGAGCTACTGACGAATGATTTTTCGACAGAAAAATGAAACAGCGTTGATGAATAAACCTGTTTGTTATCCTTCTTCAGCTTCTGAAAAATAGGATTGACATAAAGTTTGCTGCTTCTTCAAATCATACATGTCTTCATATAGACAGAAAAGCACTGCTTATAAATATAAAAACATTATGCAAATTGCTTAATAAAGGTCTCAAATGGTTTTATACAGTCATTAGGTCATTGCACCATCAGTAAATGTCTACTCCACTACATGTATTTAATACCTTTAGTTACTTCACAGATGTGGATGAATGATGGTAAATATAATCAAGTGTTAAATCAGACTTTAGTTCCACCTGGAGTAAATTCACAAGCTACCCTGCAGTATACAAAGTCATTCAAACTAGCTGCACCTTTACCAGCTTTGAGAACACTTGAATGATCAATCATTATAAAACATATCATATATATATGAGGACCACAGATGGAAATGAGCTATTAGCTATAATCTGGCATATTGTATCTCTTCTCTTTGCTGAGATTAATGTATTTGTATGCATGGTCCTATAAATAAATACATGAAATGGACCAATCTGCGTAACGAGTACTTTTACTTTTGGTACTTTAAGTATATGCTGATGCTAATACTTTTGTACTTTTACTTGAGTAACATTTTAATGCGGGACTTTTACTGTAACAGGGTATTCCTACACTCTGGTACTTACTCAAGTACAAGACCTGAGTAGCTGTGGATATTGAGTGCGGAGACAGGGACAGCAGCATGCAGTGTTCTGATACTAAAAGTTAGTTATTGTAGTGTGGCTGCTCATTTGGCCCTCTAGCAGTCAGGAGAGCAGTAACAGCTGCAGCAGTGTCTGATACACCGCTCGGGGGGGGCAGTTAAAGCACTTGAAGTTGCAAAATGAAGCATTTTCTTACCAAGGGGAGGGAAGGCAGGCAGGGGGGTTATGTGTCAGATCATAAACCCCTGGGATAAATGCATCCAGTACAGTATATCTTAATGAGACCCTTGTGCAGTGTGAATACTCATGTCTTCCAACCTCCATGCCCACAGTTTGTAAAGCAGACTTTGTGTCGTAGCACTCTTGACTGACCTGACCTTCATGTACCAAATTGGTAGAGTTCCCCGGGAGGGCTCCCATGATTTACCCGAATACGTCTTTGACCTTTAAATCATGGCGAAATCAGAACAAGCAGTACGTTTTTAAAACGAAAAAATAAATGAAAATATTCAGGTCTCAAGGTAGGAATTTATCAAAGTCATTTACAGTGACAATATAACTATAAAATACCAGAAAATGAAAGAAAAAAATAAATGTCACACAAGGAGGTCACCATAAAATTAACTATAACATCATTTCTTTTAAATAATTTTTAAAACTGAAATCAGTGGAGAAACTAAGAATGTAAATTCCTTTCAGGGCTCACTGAATGGTTGATGATTAAGAAAATGCTGCCATAAGCTGTGGCCTTCATGGGAAAATCCTTGTGAAAGACCTGTTACGTTATCAACTATCAATGTGTTGTTTTCATGTCGCAGTGTTTCCCCTACCATTGTCTTGGAGGGGCGCTGCACCCCGTCAACGGAGCCCCGCGCCCCCCCTGAAATTCAAGGTGTTTAAAAAAACAAACAAAAATACATTTTTTAATCATTTTTTTATATATAGCACCAAATTGAAACTAATCTATATCTACTGTCACTTTTCACATTGAACATGTGCTCTTTTATTAAATAAACTAAACGCTTTCATTCTAAGTTGTGAGTTTAGTGTTTTTGACCCTAAGAAACACTGATGCATTAATCAATAACAATAATCCACAGCTCCAAAAAATATCCCAATGCGCACACACACAGACTCACAGCCAGGCTGCGGGTGTGTGTGTGTTCGGGCTGGGTTCCGCGGTGTCTCGCTGTCTCGCCGACCCCACGCAGCAACCAGGAAATCACACCAGTAAGCCAGGTCACACTGTCCGCTCCTCGAGCCTCAAAGGGCGGAGCAGCGAGCCCCGCAACGTCCCGCCAACACGGCACCCAGACCCCACGCAGCATTCTCATCTGTTTGTCATTACTGGTGTCATTTTCTGGTTGCTAACAAACGCCATTGTAACACAAACACACTGATGTTCCGCTGTAACGGTGGTGGACTCATCAGAACAGAGTGGGCGAGCTGACCAATCAGAGCACAACAAGCCGTTTAGGACAGAGAGTGAATACACATACTATACAGAGATGCTGTATGAGAAACCAATGTGAGTTTGGAACATTGAACAATGTAAATCTATTCTAGTAGACCTCAACAATGGAATTATGATCAGTAGAAATGGCCATGACATGGGACCTTTAATCCAAAAAAACAAGATGGCAACAGGCAAAATGCCAAACTTGATGCTTCAAAACCGTAATCAACAAACCAATGGTGCTTTCAAAGTCACTGTACAGTCTATGGTTGGACGAGAACTAGAACTTGACACAACACACTGTCAGCCTTTATCTGTGGAGTTCTTGCCTTCTTTGGACTTGTATTAGTAGGTCTGCATGTGTTTGCCCTCAGTTAGGCATGATAAGAGAAGTCCATCCCCTTCCGGGGGACCTCCATGGAACCTTATTTCGAAAAAAGTATGCATTGAAGTCAATGGAGAGAGAAAGATTATCTTTCGATCCCGTTTGAATTGTGCCACGAATTACACATATGATGTTTGTCAATTTAAAAGATAATTTTACAAGTCAAAACTATTAAAATGTGTCGTAAAACTGTGAAGTAACACTTTTTTTTCTGTGAACCGCTCAATGAACTACATCTCCCGTCTCGCACCACACACCAAGACGGCCGTCACGTTGGCACATTTCACTTCTTTCTTTCAGAATGAGGTGAAAAGTATTAAAAGAGGTGAAAATCACTCCAAGTCTGGGCCTGTTGAGAGCTGTACATACACACAAGGGGAGTCAGTCGGTTCCGTAAGAGCCAGCATGCGGGACCGGGACTCTGGGATTTGTAGTCTTTCTCGTTGCGTATTTTTCATAGTCTTATATTTCAACAGTTTTACGACAAACTGTGACTTTTTTGACATGGAAATTATTATTTAAGATTGACAAACATCATGTGTAATTCGTGGCACAATTCAAACGGGATCGAAAGATAATCTTTCTCTCTCCATTGACTTCAATGCAAACTTTTTCAGAAATAAGGTCCCATGGGGCGGAAGTAGATGGGCGTGACTTCGCCACTCTATTAGGGGCAGGTGGGGCACAGCCCTACCTAGTGTCAGCAGAAAGTATTACAAATAATTATAACAAAGAAATACAAAAAAAGAAATACAAAAATATATAAAATAAATGTTAAGATCATGTTTAATCATCTGATTCGTCTGTACATTGCTGTTTTAGTCTGTGTTCTTCTAATTAGTGTCTACAGTGTGTGCCTATTGAGACGTTTTGAGCCATGTGGGACAAAACCCGATCATGCCCCCTCCCTCTCACTGTCTAAGTCAATGGTGACTGTAAAAACTACACTGCGCATGCTCAGAGTATTTTCCTATTTAATGTGTGTGGCAACAAAATAATGACCATAGGGGCACTGAGCTGCCATCCCCACCATACGTCATCTCACATAATTCAGAGCTGATTGGCTGTAAGTACGTGTGCCGCGAAAAGTGTAGTGTGGTGTGTGAAGAGGAGACGAGAGAGCTGCAGTGACGCGTCCTAAAACCAGGAAGTAAGCTGCGCATGGCTTCCCTCGACAAAAAAGCAATGAGATTTCTCCAAAGGATTTTAGAAAATAGCTCAAAATAAGATCTGTGGGAAACGGTTAGATAAATGCACGTTTTGTTCAGCCGGATAATATCCACATGTCTACCCTACTTTTATCATTTTCTAATTATAAATCTATCGATTAGATTTATGATAGACTTTTGAAACTACAAGAAGATAAGGAGGACTTTTACAAAAAAGTAATAGAGATTTTTGTCCAGAAGGATAGGCAAATGGACTTGGATCTTCAAGTCAAGGTAAGACCACAATTTGATTGAAAATGGGATCTTACTAAGAGAGAACAATTCACTATCACTACAAAAAAAGCTTTTGAAAATTATAGAATATTTTGATTTAGGTCCAAATATAATATTTGTAAACCTGAAGAGTCAGAGCCAGTGCCAGCCATGAACCTCACTGCACGTCACTGCAGAAGCTTATATAGACATCTAAGTTTTTTGTGCCCCACCACTTTTGTACATATAAAAATGCCACTGGATAAGAGTCTGGACAGAGGGGCAGAATACTGCAGCTTCTCTTCTCTACTTCAAACTTCAAATACTTAGCCGTTACGTTACTCAGTGATCCTCTCAGATTGACAGCTTTTTGATTTTTTTCTCCCCAAAAAGCTGCAACTGAGGTTTCTCGAGCCTTTTGGGACATGAGTCTTGCCCACGAAAGAGCAACTCAGAGTTCAGCTCTGAACATGACACTCGCAAGAACCCCGATCTGTGAGAGTTTTTCTGTGATGTCAGCAATAAAGAGAATATAAAATATCTGTGGCAGAGAGGGAAAGAACACAGGGCAAAAGTGGAAGATGGAGAGAAAAAAGGGTAAAGTGGAAGTCAGGGAGAGGAAGGGAAACAGAGAGAGAAATAAAGACAGGTGGCAGAGAGTGGTCAGAGAAGGTGAGAGTGTGCGTGGTTCTCTCTGATGTCCACTCTGAGTCCCTCCTCCTCCCACCAGCTAAACACATCACACGTACACTTTGATGAAACAAACACACACACTGGAGGGGATGAGCTAGCCATTGATATTGCAGCTCCACTGGCAAAAAAAAGATTTTGAGATGCATGTGTGTTTTCTGTGCATTGGGTTAAAGCACAGTGAGCAGCAGAAGCACAGCACAGCCTAGTGGCAGGAAGACACAGAGCCTGAGGCAGGACGAGGGATCTGTTTATAACTGCCTTTAAAATAACTATCCATGTTTGAGACAAAACTTTTTTAGATCTTGTCAAAACTACTCTCATTAACCTGTACATTTTTCTGTTCACACTTTTCCTCAATTTAAAGTACTTTGATCTTGCAGAAGGTTGTTAACATTTTTGTATTTTTATCCTAAACCTCTTTTAACTTTCTTCTCCCTCCCTACACATGTGATTCAGAAACTCTCTAAGGCATAATCTACATGCATGTAGGTTTCTTTTTTTTTAAACTTCTCAAATAAAAAAAGGACACCATCTTCTGATGCAACCACATCAGCCAGGGCTAGCTCGCACCAGAGCCATTTTTAAACATAGCTTTCATTTTGAGCTTGACTACACATCTGTAAACGTGTGTAACTGCAACTTGTACATTTGTGACACTATTGGAGAGGCTACATCTGTCAAAAGACAGACATAAAACGTTTTTAGGCACATTTTGACATGACTGACGACACACACAGTCTTACAAGATGAGTCGCTGACACTGCCGGTTACAACCGTAAACACAAGCAAGTTTAGTTTTAATTGTCAGAATAAAAAAAATGCAAAAATACAAATGAAGCGTAAAGGTCAGTGAGCAGGTTGATAAATGACACCAGTTTGTGATACTTAGTCATCAGCTTGTCACTCAGATGTAGGAATAATAACCAATAAATGAACTTCAACAGCATTTCCTTTTGCAATCCTTTGTTGCAGAATGACAGTAGATGACACACCTACGTCATGTTGTCTGTGCAAAGGTATTTTAGTATAAAAGCAACAGATGTGTTGCTCCAGGGCACGAAAAAAAGGATTGTCTGTCTGCCTTGGAGCTGCAACATGTTCGCTGTCACCATTTATACTGGGGAAATGTCCCCGACACAATTACCCTAATGCAACACTTGCATTAGCATAATTTGTTAGAAATGTTCTGTAAATAGCGTGCACAAAGAATTGCGCACCTTGTGAAGGACAAGAGACAAGAGATGTACAATCTCGAGGACATGCAGTTCAGACTTATTGGGTGTTTTTCTAGTGGTGCAGTTTGGACCTGTGACTCGTTTAATTGAATAGCTGTCAAAAAAAGTATGCATACGTATGTTTATATTGTTTGCGGGGGGTGCTTAATGCAGTAGTGTTTGTTTTTTGTATCTGAAAAAAGTGTCCCCACCACTTTTTCCAACAAAGTGCTGTCAGACTATAGGACTAGTTTCTGACAATATGCATTCTATAATGATTTTGCTCGTGTGTGTGTGTGTGTGTGTGTGTGTGTGTGTGTGTGTGTGTGTGTGCGTGTGTGTGTGTGTGTGTGTGTGTGTGTGTGTGTGTGTGTGTGTGTG
>CALSBZ010046833.1:942130-956286 GCA_943591055.1 Gobionotothen gibberifrons | reverse complement strand
CACCTGTGCTTCTTTTCTGAATGAAGTGAACACCTTAGCAGGGAAACTTTTTTCTGCGTATCTACAGTCTCTCACCCCAACTGCCTGTGCCTCTGTCTGATGTCGCATAAAGTGTGAGATAACAGAATGTGTTATCCTGAGCTTCAAAAGTTAAAGTTAGAAAGAGACAAGATCTTCACACTGACACTTCCAGCCCCCCCCACACTTATGAACCCTGGAAGCCAAAAGTGACTCGAAACTCATATTTCCGCTGTGAATCAGGACCCACGTCAAAGGGCCAGATAAAGGGAGCGGTGAGGTGTCAGGAGAAGTGTTTGTGTGTGCAGGATTTTGTGTGTGTATGGGGTGAAAGTGTGTTGTTTCTGTGCACCTGCGAGCATGCTGAGAGAGTGGGAGGAAGAGAGGGAGGTGCGTGGATAGCGACAGACAGAAGGAGTGGGTGAGGAGGAATTATAGACGGCTTCTTGAGAAACAGTGAGCACTTTGTCACAGGAGTTGAAATTAATTCAGCGTGTTTTAATGTTCAAGAAGTTGGAAAAGTTTTCTTTCTCATTTCTTTTTGAATGAGCCCAATAGTGTCAGTAGGTTGGCTGTCTGGTTGTGTGTGACAGTCATTTAGATCTAATTTAGAAATCCATTGCTGTCTGAAATATACAGATACTTCCCAAAAGTACAATAAATGTACTGTATCACTTGTATCATCGTGTCTCAAATCGCACACATACCAGAGGTGACAAACGCTAGCTAGCAATGATTGTTGGCTGTAACAAATCATTACAAACTGCTCAAATAACCCTATACAATTAACACTTTATTATTTTCCTCAACAACTAATATAGCACATTCCCTAAATAGTAAAAAAAAACATACCTATAACCTTTATGTGTACAGTATAGTCCTGTATTTACCGGAGCAACTGCAATGATGGATGGTCCTGTAACTCCCGTTCAGTAGCCAAGATGGCGGTCATTTAGTGTGAAAAGTGTCCAGCGCTCCACACTCAACTTTCTGACCATTATGAGGACACCATCTAGGTACCCATAGTACATTTTGCCATACTTCGCAATGGGATGCACTTATGCCAACTCACTCTCACGGCATTTCGTGTTATAGTCACGACATTTAATCTATTGATTCGTGGTCACCAACACGATTTTCCCCTTTTTTTCGTGTCACACAGAACGATTTTAAAAGCAATGTATTTCTACTGGTAATGCGTTTCGTGCCTGCAACACGTCTTTTTCTCCGGTCGGGTCGTGGAAGACCGGAAGCTGTGTGGTTCATAAAAACATGTTCTTACTCAATATCAAGCCACAATTATTGCTTTTATTTTAAATCGTATAATTTCTGACTTTTGTTGCCATCTGTGAGGAAAATAAATGGGGCTCAGAGCCTCAGAATACTGTGTACTAAGTACCGTTTTTTTTTGTTTATTGTGCATACCTTCAAAAATGACTTACCAACATCCCAGCCTCATCTGTACTTTGCTTCCCTAGCAGGTCATGACAATAACTGATTCTAATGTGTTAGCATGCTAGCATGCTGATTTAGCATTACAATCAGAGCAAAACTAAGCCCAGGTCCACCTGAGGCTAACAAAGTAAACATACTGTAAGGAGAGCAGAGACAATATCACATAACAAGCTGACAAGATGTATCATAGCAGAGTATGTAGGATGAGGTGTTAGTTAGAGGAGTTTAGAAGTTTTCATGGGCTTATTATTTATGACCCACCCTGGCTAGTTCCCCTTGTCTCCCATCTTAAACCTCTGAGCCACAGCCGACCCCGAATACACTCTAACATCTCAAACAGTTGCTAATTATATGTTTATAATGGTACCTCAAGTCATTGGAAGGACTCTTCTAGCACTTCAATGAAGCACTTTAATGTGTGCAAAAGCTGACCTGAGGAAGAAGTTGGGGCTGGTCCCTCTCCAGACGCTGCAGAGACTCCAGGAGGAAGGGGGTTTCTCTGAAGGCCAGGAAGCCGGCTATGTAGGGGGCCGTCAGGGTCACCATCTGACTGTCCTCATACAGCAGCTGGGGAAAGAAAAGGGGACGGAGTGCTGGGTTTCGGTTCAAATGTATTTTTTGCTTAGCAATGTTCCGAACTGAGGGAAATGACCAGGAAGTACTTCAGTGGCAGCCATGAGCTCATACACTTCCCTTGTTATCTACCGGACTATCCTTTACGAAAGGAAAGGGGACATTGATGTCCCACAATTCTGTTTTTTGTGAGTCCAGTACAGTTTTACACTAAAGAAGGTTCATATTTTAGCCTCAATTTTAACTTACATTCTCACTCTGCTTATGCTCGAGTAATTTTTGAATACCTATTTAATGAGAATAAGAAGAGGGAGCCTGAGGTCCACATTGTTCATTGCCAACGACTGCCTTCTGTATTGTTATTCATATGAATAATTAAGAACTTTAACTACAAGCAATAAAACATGCAGACGCTCTCACACGCCTCGACACAAGGACGTTTTGAGAACAGGAAGGTCAACCAGCATTCAGGAAGTCAATGTCCTTCACCCCTCCTCTGCTACACACGGTGAACAAACAACAGGCTGTTATGTTGGAGAAGGTTATGGCCAGGAATCTTAACGAAGTGTCATTCTCACTGATTTTCCACATTTACAGTTTTAAAAGTGTGCAGAGCTCCTTTTCAAGACCTGTGTATTTAAATGCAATGTGACAAACTGTGTGTCATGTATTACTTTGTGTCATAAATGCCCTTAGGTGGCGGTGTTAGAGTAAAATGAAAGCAAGCAGGGAACATAATCCCATTATTGGAAAGCATTTCTAGACAACATTTCTTTTGCCTCATTGGGTCCATGCATCAGCAGCGTACAGTGACAAATGACATTAATTACAGCGGGTTATATAATGAGGAGGGGCCGGCAGCCCATGCTAATGCACAGATAAATACAGCGAGGAGGAATGCTTGTGAAAGGCTGTGCAGGAGAAGGATAATGAAGTGAAAACTGGGACTGCCAAGGTCACCTTAACAACATCCGGCTTAACAAGACTCGACCTTGAGCTCAATGAGCTGCACTGCATATTAAACCTCCACTCTCCTGTGTATTCATATTTGTATGCCTGGCTTTAAGTGTTTCAAAAGATTGGAATTGGATGAGCTGCAACATTCACCATTCTTTTTTAAATGATTTTTAAATGTTACCTTATCCGTGAGAGTGTAAAGTAATTAGAGGGTTGAAATGAATGAATTATTGAAAACGAATTGAATGAATTATTGAAAACCCCCTTTGAGATTAGATGTTTTAATAAGAAACAACCACTTTTCACAGGTAACTCCTATCTTCATCATGATACTATACAGTAGGTTTACTGTTAAAGTTCACTTTGGGTAAGCATATTATTTACACCACATCTTGATCCTTGAAAACTTAAATAAATTTAAAAAACTGGAAAAGAATGTGAAAATGGTTTAACACTGAAAAAACTGAAATGTTCACTTTTTTTTTTTTAGTGCAGGTTTGACTTAAAGCTGCTATCTTCTATATTTATAACAACAGATCAAAGAAGTTCATGATGAATGGTTTAAGGTGAATTGGAAATCACCAACCGTCAGCCTCGGTGAAAGAGTCACTGTGAAGGCTGTTCCTCAGTAACTACGTACATTTACACAAGTATTGTACTTAAGTACTTTTCTGACATATTCGTTCTTTACTTTCCATGTAATGCCACTACATTTATTTCAACACATATATCATATCATATATGGTAAATGCAGTAATGTACTACTTACACAGTAAATATATTTGGTCTAAATGTAACAATTATATGCTATTACATGTACAAACGGGATAATATTATAATCATTATAATATAATACTGTGAAAAGATCTATTAAGCATAACAAGTACTTTTACTTTGATACTTGAAGTACATTTAGCAGATAATACTTCTGTACTTTATATTATTCTGAAATTAGTCTTTGTGCAGAATGAGTAGTTTTACTTTTTGTACTTTGATTATATGTTGATGCTTATCCTTTTTTACTTTTACTTTAGTAGAATTTTAAAATCCCAACTTGCACTTGAAGTTGAGTATTATAAGACAATAGTATTTGTACTTTTACTAAAGTAAAGGATATGAGTACTTCTTCCAACACTGGGCAGCAATCAGGAGTCCTAAAGAAGCAATTTAAAGTGATGAAGACTTCCCTTCACCAACACATTTAATAGGGGAATACACTTTAAGGGAAATCTTACATTCTGAAAGTGTTTTACAGAATACGGTTTAATGTTAAGTATGTTTTCCCATACGAAAAAAAGTATGGCAAAAATCAAGAAGCATAAATAAAGAATAGAAGAAAAATAGGATCAAATCAGAAAAATACACTTTGAATATGAATGCAGGCAGAAATGAACAGGCTGAATGGAGATTCGACCCTTGACCTTTGTCTTCTCAGATAGGGTGACTGACTGGTTCCTGTATCACTCTTTGGGTGTAGGGCAAATACATCGGTGAAAATCAATCTAATTTGTTCATATCCAACTTCATTTTATAAGTAAATATAATATGAATTACCATAGCTTGTATAGTGTCTCCTTTTCTATAACCCACAACAATTTGCACAATAGCTACTTTTTAAAATTGTAATATATATATAATCCAATGCTAATATGTTTCTGTAGTATATTTCTATATATGTATTTATCTTAATGGGATTGTATATTGTAGTATTCAATTTATTCAATATTTCCGTTATATTATGTATTAATTTATTTAGATACTCTAGTGATATATGTCCTTTCTATTGTGAATGTGTATATACTTGCTGCTAATGTTAATTTGTATTTTATTATATTTTTACCTTGTAACTTTTAAATATGTTGTACTTGTGTAAAGCCTGTACACACTGCTGCTGTGACAAAAATAATTTCCCAATATGGGATGATTAAAGCATCCATCCATCATCGATCAATCCATCCATCATCAATCCATCCATCATCCATCAATCCATCCATCTATTCATCCATCCATCTATTCATCCATTCATCTATTTTAACTTGCTAAAAAATTAAAAAGTGTTTTTAAATTGCCACCCTAAGGGTCAATGATGTGCCATTGTGCCTACATGTTTCCGCTGCGGTGCTCGGACCCCCTGGGGGGCGCAGAGGCATGACAGGGGGGGGGGCGCGAGAGACCAGGAGGAAAATGGTTATTAAAAATAAATAAAAAAGATTTTTTTTAAAATTATTTTAAAAAGTATTGATTCGAAAATAATATGATACAGTACTATTATGTCTGGGTCTCTGTGTTTCATTAAAGCTCTGTGTGTGTGTGGAACGAGCCATTTTGTGTGCGTGCACGAGCGAGAGAGAGAGAGAGCGCACCGGTACCGGAGATCGTAGTTGTTAGCTTCTGGTGCTAGCGAGCTACGCTAACGGATATAAAGAGTTTTTTCAACAACAAGGTGGAGGAGAGTCCTCTCCTGTCAGACTGAGAAGCTCAGTGAACTAAAGGACTCTCGAGTGTTTAGATAGTTCACTTTAGTGTAACTTATCTCAGTGGGTCTCAAACGTTTTGGTCACCATTAATGTAAACAATTATTTCCGAGGCACACGTTTATATGATCATTATAGTTAAAAAAAATAAGAGAATAAATGAAAAACAGGTATGAAATACTATATGACAGTAAAACAAGAATAAAGTTTAAAAGTGTAATTTGTAAAATATCCATAAAGAAAAAGTAAATCTGTTTACAGTTCTGTTTCATATGGGTGTTGAGAGATGTATCCATAGATCTCTTAATGTTGCTCTCAAAGTGCACCAGATTGATGCATTTAACTTCAATATTTAAAAATAAATCTTCCCGGGGGAGCTTGCCCCCGGACCCCCCTATGTGATGTCCACACACCACCTATAAAAATAGCACTTTACCCCTGCTTACACCTATATGCCTCGAGCCTTCATTGTAACTGTCACACTGTGTATTTGTGTGGGGATTGTTGCAGTAGAACATTCCTCTGTAGCGCCCGGTACATTCATGGGAAACCCTAAATGTTTGAGCACCCTTTATGAAACTTCAAGCTACCCCGCAGCACCCCAAAATAAATATCTGGCGCCGCCACTGAGCCTGACTATTTGTGTTGGGGGGGCCCGACTTGTTTTTTTCTCCAAAGGGGGGGCCTGACAGAAAAAGTTTGGGAACCCCTGGTCTAAGATAAAAGGGAAAGGGCTGTGCAGTTTTTAGAAGGGGTAGATTATGCCGAAATGAGCAAAAGTACTGAGTGCAAAGTATAAAATACATCATATATATTGTCATCTGTCATTATTCATGTTAAATATGGGTTTACATCAGGTGAGTGCAGGTTGTCCGGCAGTGGCTCAGTCAGTAGGGGCTTGGGACTGTGAGCCGTAAGGTTGCCGGTTCAAGTCCCCGACCAGACATAAATATGGAGTGTGGACTGCTACTTGAAGAGGTCCCAGTTCACCTCCTGCCCTGTCGTGGTGCCCTTGAGCAAGGCACCGGACAACAGACCTATCAGACATCCCGCCTGTCACCACTAGAGGTCACCAGAGCTCACCAGAGCTCACAGATTCCTGAGTTTATGTGGAGCAACCTTTTAAATACAGTGTGTGGTATTAACCAGTGGTGGAAGAAGGATTCAGATGCTCTTCTTAAGTAAAACTCCTCCATTCAAAATCGTATTTAAGTCAAGTTAAAAAAGTATTATCAGCTAAATGTACTTAAAGTATAAAAAGTGAAAGTAATCATTGTGCAGAAAAATTGCCTTTATCTGTGTATATGATTATATTTAAATATGTGACTTTTCTAGATAATATTGTAGCATTTTACTGTTGTAGAAAAACAAAGTTCTGATTGACTTTTTGTCAAATATTTAAACAAGTTGTCTCTTTAGTGACTTAAAGAGTGCACTAGTTTCATTTTTAGAGAGGCTTTAGTTTAAAGTCGCTTAAGCTGTTATATGTAGTGCAGTAACATGACATGAATCCCCTTTTAAATGTAGTGGAGTAGAAGAATAAAGCAGCATTAAATGAAAATACTCAGGTTAAAGTACAAGTACAGTACCTATCATTTGTACTTAAGTACAGTACTTGAATAATTGTACTTAGTTACTTCCCTCCTCTGGTAGTCAGTGAGGGGACAGCTCACCTGCAGGTCGGGGTAGCTGAGTACCACGAGCTGGGCACAGGCGTTCACATCGTCCCCTTTGATGAAGGACAGGTCCACCCCCCCCACCCTCTGCAGGCCAGAGAAGTCCGGAGCCCTCTGCCAGTCCTCGGTGTCCCCCTCCACCACCTGCTGCCTGAGGAGGGCCTGCTCGCTGCAACAAGCAGGGACAACACTCACACCAATGCAAATGGACAGATTGGGTTGACATGAATTTGAATTTGTGGACAACTTAATCACATTTTTCTGTCTTACAATACTGCAGAAGATGTATTCATTTCAGTGATAATGTGAAAAATGTATAAGAATAATCTACCCAGTGCCACAGTATAATGTAGAATAGTGATATTTCTTTAAAATAACGAGATACAAAAACGAAATTGGAACCAGTGTTTGGTGATTTTCTGACTAATTGTTTCAACTTTAAGAGTTTTATCCCAAATGTTTAATTTTATGATCACAGAAGCTTTACAGTTTATTCTAGTTTATTTTGGTCATATTAACTTATAAAACTACACCGATGATAAATACACAAACAAATAATTATGTTGTTGTAATGAAAAAGCCGCTTTATGGTGTAAAGTGTATTATAATTTATACCCAACCTTTTTAGAGTCATTATTTTTTGTACAATTCTCTTTAAATGTAAACTCTGGAAATATTAAAAAGACACAAAATAAATTATATGTCTATTAAATATACACTCAAGAGTCCCAAACTAATTAAATACAAATGTTAAACTATTTCACAACTCCTTATATTGCACACCACGTCTGTAAACCTAACTAGATAAACAAGTTCTTCATTTGGAAACGCTTCTGGATAATTTGAAAGCATCAGTTGTTTACTTAAAAATGTAATCGTGACACATATAAATTCCACAAAATCTTTCAACTTGAGAGCATGTGAGCTGATAAATGATATGTTGGTTGACTCATGATAATCAGGTCTCTTATGAATCCCATTAGCGGTTTTCTGTAGCATCAACATTTGATTTGTTATTGTCTCCTCAGATCTCCACAAAGTAGAATAAGTTGTTTTGTGCAATATTGCAATGGAACACACACACAGTATTACCCAATTATATATTAGGCCATCGTATTGGAAATATTTATAATTTTTTAAACATTAGTCAAATCATCATTAAAATATACATTCAAATGATAATAGGTATATATTTTTAAGAGGATCCGTACCAAAATAATGCATTCATTATTAATGAATTGTGCAGCCATCATTTATATTTAGTATCAAATGTTTATGTTTTGTTTGTAGTTGGTCTATAACTCACTTATTTTGTATATTTATAATGTGTATTTGATAGAGATACACTATATATATTTCACTGTTGATTTGTATATATTTACTGTTTATGTGTTTGTTTACTGATTATATGTATATATGTTAATTTTAAATGTTGTTTTCTATTTTGATTTATATGCGATGCCCTGTTTACAAGCTCCTGTAATGTTTCAACATTTTAAGTAAAATGTGAATCTATCATAATCTAAAATTCTTAAATACACACGCGCGCGCGCACACATACACGCACACTAACGCACACACACACACTAACGCACGCACACGACTTAATAGTGAATCACTAGCCTTCTCTTTACAACCTCACACAGATGAGTGTGTTGCTGAGGACTGGTAACATTACTCCATAGAGAGAGAGAACAGTGAAGAACCTTCTGTCAGCACACACGGAGCACTGCTTCATATCAAGCTAATACTTAGCCAATGATAACAAGTGGGATAAGTTCCATTGAGTTGTACAGTAGTAGTGTAATGAATATTAGACCAGAACAGCTCTAACCTCTCCCACTGTTTCAACAAATCTTCTGCGGGAGGAGCAGACATCTCTATCCGCCGGCTGAGGAGGACACTGTCCGCAGAAATGATTTTTAATTCATAAAATCCACTGACAGCAGCAGCGTGACGTCGGTTAGTGTAGCGCGGGGGTAGCGGACCTGTTTTCCTTCCGCGTACCGCGTCACAGCGAGGGCGGAGCCTGCGCGGGGCGCCACAGTTGTGTTGAGCGGGGACATCATGCCCTCTAATGGCCAAAAGAGAGTACTATACTTAGAGAGAAATGACTGAATGCAACGCGTTATTCTAATCTACTGGAACTAAAGCTTCAATCTCTTGTATATTCATTGGGAACAGGGGCGGACTGGGCCATCTGTGTGTTCTGGAAAATCACAGAACGGCCGGTCAGCGGGCATTTAAATTGGTCCACCGTTCCCTCCCCCCCCCCTCCCTCTATCAATGTAACACTGATCCACACATTTACTGCAGTTGCTATTTCTGGTTATAAAAAGCTACAAATTTCAGTTTATTTTATATTTAATGGACTGTAATTGATGTATTGATGCACAAGTCACAGCAGCTGGAATTTTACTAGATCGGAGACAGCTTTAAATGCTTAAAGTAAGGCAAATAATAATGGATATAAGAGCTTAATGGCATTGATGGATTACAAAATGTGACTCAGGGGTCCAAAGTATCAGGGCACCCCCTGGACTTCACCTACAAATATCACTCAGTGACATGTAACAACAAATAAGAGACTCAAACTGACCACAAGAAAAACATACAAAAGGCACAATTGTAGCTAATGTTTGAGTAAAGCTGTTCCCAGTGATGACTATTTACTGTAAACTGCAGTTGCTCTGATAGACTAAAGGCCAAGATTCAAACCACATAACTAAAATGCTTTCAATGTATTTCTTACTAAATATCCTGTCTATCAAATAAATGCAGAAAAAAATGCTGAAAAATCATGCCAATCTTAAAAAATGTATGTTAAATATGGTGTGCCTCAGGGCTCCCCTCCTCTCTTTTGAATGTTTCACCCCTTTCAAAATAATATGAAATCATGGAACTCATTTCTGCTGTCGCACAGATTATACAGTGCTATATGAATTCGAATTTATATGTGTGATCTCGCAAAGTTTGACTGCCAAAAATCTGTGTCCTTTGATTCTCTTCTTCTATGCTTTGATCTACACCTTTAAAATATCAACAGTGCGTCCCCCCCCCCCCCCCCCCCCCCCTACAGTCAAATACTGACAGCAGAACTGACAGAACCATTGAGGGGGGAACACAACAGAAAAAGAGTCACATCATATACTTTTTTTTTTTTTTTTAACCTCTTAAGCCCTACGGTCCCCCCAGTGGACCCCCCCGCTACATTTTGTTTTTCGAGACTATGTCTCAGGGCTTCTTAACATTTATGAAACTATTAATGTGTAGCACCAGATTAACGGGAAAAATCTCAGCTAACTAAATATATGAACCATTTTTACCACAACAAAACACAAGGGTAATACCAAGCCTCTGAATTAAGATGAAAAACATGAAAAACAGGCTCAGTGCTTAAGAAGGATAATCATTATTCGAGTCAGTGATGCAGCAAACATAAGACATTTCTATGAGTAAAAAATCCTTATATCGCTCATTTTCAGGTTTCATATTGGTGTTTCATCTTGTGTCTCTACTGTGACATGTCTCCATATTCAATGTTCAAAAAGCTCTTTATTGTTCTCATACTGTCTGTGCTGCAGCACCTCTTTTCACCCTCTGTCAGAAACCAGAGCCCAGTCTGCTCTGATTGGTCTGTTGTGATTGGTCAACTGCTTAGAGTTGTCCCACCTGTTAACCTATCACATACATTGTGTTGGGGCACTAGCCAATAGACGCACAACTGTTACTTAGTAATGTCACCATGTTGCAGAAGTAAACAAAGGAGTCCAATCGAGGTGCAGTTTACATTTCTCTTTTAATTAAAAATAAACTGTCCAGGCCAAACATATTGTTTTAGTTTTGGATCTTAAATTTAGCTTCATTCATTACCCAAGCAAAACTAAATAAGACATTGATAACAGACGAAAAATAGATAGACGAAAATAAATGTGACACACTTGCATGTATTTTCTCATAATTCAAGTTTAATGTTTTCAAAAAAATGTAAAGGCGGCAGGCGCCATATTCTCTTCTTATCCAAACATGTACTTTCAACATTATTCCTCAAATCAAAGTAGAGAGAAGATATGCGAAGTAGAGAGAAAGATAATAAACAAGACAAACGGTTATAGCCCTCATCTGTAAGTGTAAGTGCTAAAGTCAGAGAAGAAGGACGTTTTCAGGTATGTGGAACACAACATCTGATCTGAGTACACGTCTTTATGCCTATGGCTTCAAAAAAGATCCAATTTGCTTTGTACGATATACACAATGTTTGAAAGCAAGTGTACACATGACGAAAGTTGATAGAGAAAGAAAGACAAAGAGAACTATAAGAGTCGTTTTATCTGAAAATTGTGATTTACCGTCAGAGGAGCCATTGAAGACAGAGTAATGGAGCCTCCTGGGGAAGCAAAGTTAGTAATGGAGTTCCAGACATGCTTCAGAGAGAAAGACTTGGAGAAAAACAGCTGGCTCTTTTACAAGCATATCTTTTATCCATTCTAGCATTTATTCTTTTACACCATCATACACACTTTAAATAGCCCAACAATCTGAGGAGGTCCTTTCACTCAGTAAAGCATGTCATGTTATTGCAGTTAATGATATAAACAAGTTAACCCCATGACCTTTCTTTAATAGTTACAAAAAAAAGTTTCACATATCAAAAACAACCACAGACAGGGTTAGTATTTTCCGTCGTATCTTTTTGCTTGTTGCCGTCAGCTGCACTTGATAACCATGGCAACAGCATGACAATGACTCTTGGCAATGGCGGTCATCTCCGCCCTCCACAGCAAAAACTGTTGCATGGATGTGTTGCATTTAGAAATGTTAATTCGATTGGTTACAGGAGTGACCTTGAAATAAAAAGCAGGTACGTTTCTAACTGATGCTTACAAAGGCTAACATGGTATTTATTGACACAACTCTTAAAATGGCTATGTCTTAATCTTTTAAATAATATAGATCTGTAAACCCGATCACCACGCGAGCATGCAGTAAACACGGCACACTGCGCCACCCCATCACCTTCAAAACACAACCCCACTCAACACTAGCACATCATCACTCGGTAACATTCATCCTTAATGCACGCTGAAATCGACACCACTCTGAAAAATCAGTTGAGAAAGATGCATCACGACCTTCAAAAAAAATTCAAAATCAGTTGCACATTCACAAATCAGGCAAGGCATCACCTTACCGACTTGATTTCGCATCTCAAACGTGAACACGCTGGACAGGAACCAAACAAACTGTAAGTCGTTCAAAGGAAAATAAAAAAAGGTGTCAAGGAGAAAACCTGGCGACTTATTTTTGTTTTTCTCCTGACACAGACTTTGTGGCTCAGTTTGCCCGCCTGTACGCAACTCACAACATCTGCAATCAGCACCCATGATCTTCCACGTACATCTCAATTATAAATACAAATATTTCACACAGTAGAAAGTCAAACCTTTGTTATTGCTTCTAGCGGATTTACACCGCTCAGACCCGGGTCAAATATTCAATGTTTTTCAATGTGTGATAAAGCCATCGTGAGACGGGCGGGTGGGGGTTTTCAAAGGAGACAATAAAAAAAGTGCACAGGCGCAGGAAAAAAGGAATATTATTTTCTCACCAACTAGCAACTTTGCTGACACTATCTCCATAAAGCGGTGCAGGAATGAGTCCTAAAACCCAGAAAGGAGTTAGCATGTACTACTTCCGCTTCCCTTCTCTCAGTCTTTTTTTCATGCTTTTGGTTAGATGACTGAAGCAAGATCTGACGTAAGAGATTTTCAAGTTTTGTTCGAAAACACAAAATACGTCGGTAAATACTCCGCTAATACATATCTGAAGCTTCTATGCGTAATAAAAACAGTGGTTGTTAACAAGTGATTAATCGAGGCAGAACATTAGCCGTCTTTGGATCAGCGGTGGTGATGCGCAGCCATGCGACCATGATGTAGTTTGTTTAAAGTGTTAACTTTTTTACTTCTTGCAATTAAAGTTACGCTTCAAACATTTTAAATGTGTTAATATGAAGAGATACCTTGCTCAACATCAATGCAAGTATCATAAACGTGTTTGCCAAAGATTTTCTGCAAAATTCCGAAATCCAGTGGAGAAATCCCATCTCGAGGGAGCTCTCTGATGCTTACTTCCGGGTCGGCCTTTACAATGACATCATCACTGCACCACTCTGCTGAGAGCTCCACACGCTCCGTAGCTCCTTCAAATTGAAAAACGAATTATTTGCACATGATCTTTGACCCAAGTCCAGTTCAGAGTTTTCCTCCACCCCCCCACATTTGACCTATAAACAATTCACCAGATTCAACAAACCCCTCTGGGAATATGGCAAAACACTGTCAATCCATGTGTGTTTGTATGTGTGGAGGTGTTTGTCTGTAACAGTTTTTCGGAGAGCGCACATGATGAGGTCTGCGCCGTGCAGATGTGTAGATTTGAATGCATATATGTAACAGCGCCTCCAGGGTCCTCATCTGGGCCCGCCGCTCCTCCAGATGAGAATATTGCTTCTTTCAGCTTCTGGTGCCGCGAACGCACCGCCTTTTATCTCCCGACCTTTAACATTTCAACACAAACATTCTGATAATTCAAACTGCTGCCCAGTACAGATACCAGGCACAACAACATATATTACCTTTGTGCAAAAAATCAGCCCTTGATTTTTTTTTTTTTTGCCTCGTATATAATTTTTAAATTCTTTGTCTTCTGTTTGTGCAAGCATGCTTCAGTTCCGAAGAGACTGGCTGTGCAATGGAGTCCAAAGACAAGGAGACAAGGAGGGAGGGAGGACAGTTGGTAAGGGCAGTGGAGAGGGGCATTGTGGGGATTGAAGTCCTCAGCTTCTACCTGGAGATCATAGAGCTGGACTGTGATTGGCTGGAGGATGTGGTGGCAGCGCTGAGCTGAGAGAAGCCGCTGTGGCTCGACTCCAGGCTGGTCATGGAGCCCCTGAGGAGAGAGAGAGAGGGAGAGAGAGAGAGAGAGAGAGAGAGAGAGAGAG
>CALSBZ010046833.1:896156-924871 GCA_943591055.1 Gobionotothen gibberifrons | reverse complement strand
GGGGACACATGTTGATGTAGAAGAGACATGAAGAAGAGGGGACACATGTTGAAGTAGAAGAGACATGAACAAGTGGATTTTACATAATAGGTGAGCTTTAAAGAGGTCATATTGTGGTTCTGGGTGTTTTCCCTTTCCTGTAGTGTGTGATATAGGTTTGTGTGCATGTAAATGGTCTGCAAAGGCTCAAATCCATGTGTTCCATCCAGAGGGAGTTTCTCTCCCACACACTCCGCCCCCAGCCTGAAACGCCTCCATTGGTCTCCTGTGTTTTCTTCCGCCACGTAATGACAACATCATTTGTTATCATTTACGCTTCTATTGGCTAGCACTCCAGCACTTTGTACATGCATTTGCTTAGAGGCGGGACATTTCCAACACATCTGTAAGCAGTTGACCAATCCCAAGAGAGCCAGCCAGCTAACCAATCAGAGCAGACTGGGCTCTGGTTTCAGACAGAGGGTGAAAAGAGGTGCTGCAGCACAGGCAGTATGAGAACAATAAAAGAGCTTGTCAACATGTCACAGTAGAGACACTACATACTGATATACACCTGTAAATATTTCCTCTTTAATGGTTGTTCAAATGCAGGTTCAAAGCTGACCCGTAGCACTTTGCAGCATGGGAAACATATAAATCCCTATAAGCTTTAAGCATGTAATTCCAGCTTATATAACAATTATTAGAAAACAGTTTGCATACTCTATAAGAATGCAAGTATTGAGCCAAGAGTGATTGGAGAATGTGAATAGGTGGGCAGAGAATAGCTGCTGCATTCAAGTGAGAGACCACAACAAAGGCTCCTTTTCCTTTGCACCATTCCAAACTTCTCACTGGCCCACATTTAACTAAAGCACTTTTTAATTCCTTTACAATAAAGGGCTTAATACACAACAAGAGCTGCTGTGCCCAAGGGTCACACTGTGCCTCCAAATGAAGTGTTCTCATGAAAGCAACACACAGGCAAACTCTGCTCTTATGCAACAGGGCCTTGGCTGGCAATATTCTTACTTTTCTTTATAGTCACAGTTCTTACATATTGGAGCAGATGTTGCATGGTTGCAGCAAAGTCTAGAGACCAGGCTAGACTCAACAGCAAACTCACTGATGTGTGTCATAATGTGGGCTGGAGATGGCATGATAACGCTGAGTTGGTCTGAGACTCTTATATCGTATATCCTTCCGGAAAAACCCAACAGCGATTTCCTTCATTTTGGAAACTCTGTCCAGAATTGAGTTTCTAAGACATGAAAGAATGCCTTTATCTAAGTGATTGAGCAATTGGGTGAATAGTGAGATTTTAAAAAAGGAACAGGGAAGCAAAAACAGACGTCAAGAAAACCAAAAGCTGGGGGGAATGTTGCAGTGCAAATCTACCACTTCATCAATGGAGATGGACAAGATAACCGTGCCTGAGAAAGTGAAGCAGGGAAAGACTTTGCGAGATCAACTGAAAGAACAAGTGATGCTCACAAGACTGTCAGGGTCGGCTGAGTTAGTGTCAGCTGAGTCTCTCGAATAAAGGATTGGTGTTCCATGGAGCACAGGACAACCCTCAATATGTCTTTAAGCTCAATTGAAAGCCATGAAAATGTAGATCACTGTGCCATGAATGTCAAAGTTGAACAAAAGCTAACACATTTGAACCACTATTAATGATTGGGCCATTTGCATAACACTGTTTAATACAAATGTGTAATTTGTATGACTAGTTGGATCTTAAATCAGAGCTGCACCATTTGGAAAAAACTATCTAACTAGTTGGGATTATTATGACTGATAATGCCATTGCAGTATGATTTGCAATGTCAGCTGGTTTATATACAGCTTTATTCCAGCAGCCATAAATGACCAAGTTTTAGCAGTGTCACACGGATGCTATGCCCATATATTTATTAACTTTTTGGATTGCTGAAGCTGACTTATTATTTGCTAACCACGTACGTCCTGCGATACTGAAACGTTATATTAAACAGCTCTAGTTAAGACTGTTTTTTATATATTTATTTTTAGACTTTATTAGAGAGCTAGATTTGAAAGGAGGAGATGGAGGATGTGATGCAGCCCGGATTCGAACCTGCATCCACTGCAATAAGGACTGAGCACCAGCAATTGGGCTGCCATTTCTACCAAGTGAGCAATGCAGCGGCCTGGTTTTCACTGTTTAGTATGCTGATCAGCAGCAGCTGTTGTGTGCGAGTAGGCAGTCAGTAGGGTTCAGCAGCTCTTGGCATACCACTGCCAGGGCTACTGAGCCACCCAGCTGCCCACTGTCCACTGACCGAGTGAATGCTGAGCTCTGTTTTTCAGCCCTGATGCTCTGGAACACTGAGCGCAGGCTTTGTACTGCCGTCAGCACAACACCACTGAGTGTAAACACATTAAAAACAACCATACGCCAACAACAAACTCGACCACAAATGCGTATTTTAACACAATAGGATTACATACTGTACAAAAACATAGGGTTTACACTATGAGACAGTAAACCACTAAAGAGAAAAAGAACACTCCATCAGAGCCTTGTACTACTCAATGAAACAAGACAAAAGTAACAAGCAGCCCAACTTTTAGCTGCCCTTTGTGCACCGAAAACAACCATGCTGTTTTAGTGTAAAAACAAACAGGAGGGTCATGATACCAGGTTCTTCCTGAAAAAGGGAATGTAAGGGCCTGCTCCACAGTGTTGCCAACTCCATAGTAAGGAAAGTATCTATTGGCTGTCCGAAAAGTCACCAGAAGTCCCTAACGTCACCGTCTAATTTGCATAATGTTCCACCCCCTTCAAGGATCACAACTTGAAACCACCAGAGTAAATCCAGACGACAGTAGATCAGAGTCAATTGTTTTAGTATTAATGAATGGCAGCTTGCTTTGAGTGGCAGTGTCGTAAGGCAGTGACCTGTTGTTATTTAAAACTCTAACTAACTCTACTGGAACATACACATTGTGCCTCATCAATCTCTTGAAAGTACTCCCTGCACAAGTGGTATTTACATTATAACTTGTTCATTAAACTCTGTTCTATATTTTGTCCAGGATGTGTCAACTCAACATTACATTACATGTTAGACGCTTTTATCCAAAGCGACTTACATACTCAATACTGTGGACAATCCCCACAAGAGCAATTTGGGGTGAAGTGTCTTGCCCAGGGTCACAACGACATGCTGACTGCAGTGGGGTTTGAACCTGTGACCCCATGATCCAAACACCAACGCACAACCCACTGCACCACACACCTCAACAGGATCTAGTCTGCATTTACCTCATGACACTTTCTAAACCCTCATTCAGTCCCACGTCATGCTGTGACGTTCTCTGCAGGCGTGACACACAGTACACAGCTACATGTGAGTACGGCTCCTCTTGTAATGTATTTAGGAATAGTACAGTATGGTGCTGTATGGTTGTAGGAACCACATTAGTTCCGCTAATTTGTAATAACCTGCCCTAGGCTGATCCAATCAACTATGGGTAATACAAACCCTGCCTATAGGTCTCTTGGGACCAATATCAATGTGAAAACACTACTTCCTTGGTAGCATGAACCATCTCTGGAGATAATGAAAATGGTTGTGTAATCAACACAACACAAAGCCCTGAGGTCGGCCTCTGCTATTTTTATCAGCTGGCTTTTCTGGTGAATGGGAACATGGGAACATTTTGGCAGTTTTAAGATGAAGGTGCTTAGAGAGGAAAGAGATGATATGAAAACACACTGGCAAACAAACAAGCTGAGACACAGCAAACTATCTGACTGCATTTCCTGCTAATATTCAGAGGAAAAGTACTCACTACAGAGTTTTATGAGAAACACTTGACATGTTGCATTCATAGGTTTAGTCATTTGGAAGTTATTTGGAGTACGCCTTTAGTTGGTGTTAGGACAAACAAATGAGTCAGGATGACTTACACATTTGGTCCAAGTTGTAAAGCAGGGATATGGTTTCTTTTTAGAGGGAAAACAAATGACATGGTTAGCCAAATTAGCCAACTCTGGAATGTTGACATTTAGAGGAAAACTGTAATGTTTATTAATGTGAACCGTCCCTGGTTAATAAATAAATATACAAATACACCACAAACAGAATAAGACAATAGCGTGATGCAGTAATGAGTCCCAAAACCCAGAAAACAAAATGAAGGTTCTTATCGTCATCACACGATGTGCAGCCATGCGACCGTGATGTAGTTTGCAATGGGAAAATCCCATTGGATTTTGTTGAAGGAGACCTTGCTCTGCTAACTTCCACATCTGCCTCACCATCACTGCACCTCTCTATGAAAACATATAAAACCGAAGAAGAAATATACATTTATCCAGGCTAACTGGTAGTAAGAAAGTCTGCAGGAATGTTCTCCTCCACTCTCCATGTTGATATGCATGTGTAGACACACCTCAACTGACCGATTACAGGTTCCTGGATGTGCTTTTTAAGGGCGTATGAGAGAACATTCAGAAACAATACATGCTCATGTGATCCCTTCCTGCATACATAGAAACCTTCTCTCTGTGGACAGCACACAATGTGGATAACGGGTATTGAATGATTTTTTCCTATTTTTCTGAGGAAGGGAGATTCCGGAAATCCAAGAGTTCCGAGGGGATACATAATACATTTTAAGATTACAAAGGGCTGCATGGTGCATATTTACAGGCATAACATACTACTTTGCAAGACAACTCGAGCGTTGGCAGGCAGCCCAGACATTATCTGGCTTTGGTTTATGGCAATACAACAACAACAAAAAAGTTAAATATAACTCCAAGCACGATCCAAACAAAAACAGGAAGAGGATAAGAACATTCCAAGTTGTTATGTTATTATTAATAACATTTTGAAGTGTAAGTGTGATATCTCTGCTGAAATCACAACTTTACTTTGAGCAAATCAAGGACTGCTGATATGAGTCAATGAATTGATTAGTTGATTGGGAGACTAACATTGTTAATTATCACTTTTTCTCTGGTTGTAGTTTCTCAAATGTGTGGATTTGCTGCTTTTCTCGGTTTTGTACTTGTACGTTGAATATCGTTGGGAAATGTAATGGCTCTGGCTTAGGTCAATCGTAATGGAAATGTTTCATTATTTTCTTATGTTTGTTTTACCACCCAAGCAACTATTTGACAGGGAAAATAGTTGCTTGTTGCTGCTTTAAAATCAACGTAGCCTACGTTATCAAATTGAAGAAAAAAACATTGAAAAAGTCCAACCTCGCCCTGAAACAGTCAGGCTTATTGGTTTGTAATAATGAATGTCTTGGTCCTGTACACCAACACATATACAATAAAAAGATAAGCAGGTATGTTAACATGTCTGACACAACTAACTATATTGTCACACATTATATATAATTAAACACCTAACCCTAATGTCAATTAAGAAAACAAGGCCACAAGAAGTAACATTCATACCAAACAACACAGATGAGCAGGAATGAGCTTGCACTAGGTGTGTCAGTAGTTGACCTGCATTTGCTTTAAAGGGTTCAGAGAGAACATGTTTGAGAACTTGTAGTACTAAGTAGCGGTATCAATCTACTTAGCAAGTATAGTAAACAGGTTACTAGTTACAATGCTGCTGAGTCATATTAATACTAGACGAGCCACAACACTGAGAATAGAGAGATACGAGATAAGGTAACAGATTCATGGGAAAGAAGAAGTTCCATATTTGCAATAGAGAATACAAAATATGTGTTCTGTCTATATATTAAGCATTCTGTTACTGCACATTGAGGTGGCATGACAGAAACGTGACTGTGGTAAGAGATGTGTGTCGGAGGGAGTCGACCAATATATTGCAATACTGTACCACAAAATGGTTGCACTGAATTGGATGGAACTAAAGAAACACCCTTCCCAAAGGCAACTCTTTGGTAACATAACAATAGCTCTTGCGCAATGTTTCTACCAATATACAGCTGTTCACAAGAACCATAAAATGCCACGGAATGACATGCACCAACTTGATGGTAAAGGTTCTGGTATTTCAACAGCAGTGTCACAAGCCCAAAACAATGTGGCACACAAGGCTACTCAGTTTGTGTTAGACAAGCCCATTCTCCAGTAGCTTCCAGACTAAAAACATACTTTGTTTTTGTTACTTTTAGTTTCATTTCCCTATTATAAAAGTGGTGTCAATATGTGGTGTCAATATGTGGAGAATATCCTGCTGAACAAAGCATTTCAATATCATTAATGTGTGTTTGCTGCAGTTCTTCTTTTCTGCAATAATCCAAACTCCATTGGACAAATCCCATGCCATGCTAAATTCCGGGTCTGCCTACAAAAATACACATTACTACACCACTTATTGTCAAACATGAAAATAAGGTGAGGACCAATCAACTATGGGTAATACAAACCCTCTGCCTATACTGTAGGTCTCTTGGGACCAATATCAATTGGAAAACACTACTTCCTTGGTAGCATGAACCATCTCTGGAGATAATGAAAATGATGTGGAGGGCAGTTTAAAGATTGGAAAAGGATATACAGTTGTTAAAAGCAATGGAATCAGTAGTGTACAAATACATAAGGGACATTGCAAACAAGCAGGACATACAGATAGCTGTAGCAACAAAAGATAGTTGAATGCTGAAACGTTTGAACGGTTCCTTAATCAGAATAAATGCGTTGAGACCAGGCTGACTGGCTAAAGGCACTTTTTTGCAACAGATTAGTAGAAATATCCTCTTATAGACCCCCAAGTGACAGGATTAGTATCGGGTTCTCTGTTGACATTGACTACAAGCTGCAGTGGAGCTCAGTCAGTGCTCATCCCAACTTCAAATCTGTTTTTCTTTTGGCATGAAAAGATACCTGCAATATCCTCCATAAAACACTCAAAATACATATTTAACATTTCAGCATTGCTGTGTCTTATATATTTCTGTACTTTCATTTCCTGTTTGGTTGCATAAGTGTGTCCAAATGTGAAGTATAGCAATATCCAATGTATTACTATAACGGTCAGAAAGTTGAGTTTGCGGCCACTGGATAGCTCAGTTGTTAGCTGTGAAAGCTTTTCTCTGAAGCTGCTCTCATATATTTCCGCCGATGACCCAATACATTTTGTATTACAAATACACACCACTGTTGACGTCAGATACTACCAAGCTAGTTTTGAGTGTTTGCTGCTGGTGGGGGTGTGACGTCATTTAACCAACGCTTGTAGGCAAACATCATTAGGTGTTCCGACAAACCACCTCAGGCAACCCTGGTTCCTGTTGCGACCTTACAGGGGTTGAGAAACAGCATTATCAAAAAGGACTCTGCCCTGCACACTAGACCAGTCACATTGAGGTTTCTGGTTGGGCATTGTCTGCCATGTACATGTCAATTTAAATTATAATAAAATATTGGTCATGTTTCTTGCCAAGTAGATGTTAGAAAACTGTCAATTGGGTTCAAAAGTACATTTGAGAGACTATAACGCCTAAAGATTAATAAGCGAGTGCTGCTATAGGACACACAATGTCATGTTCACTCATGAGACTGATTGTCACAGACATACAACTCACTTCTGAAAATAATGGGGGTGACGCAAAAGGCCTCGCAGGCATCTGTTTACATAACTTGAGGTGAATAGGTTAGAAAGGAGTTGGTTAACAGAACAGCACATGAAGAGGAGGAACATTCCTCCTGGTTTTCATTTCAGAGAGCCAAGCTATAAACTCCAAACTAGGTAATCGACAAGGATTCGGGGAGAGCAGGAGGAAAGTTACTGAGCAGGCAGCTTGGAAATTCAGTTAAACTCACTCAAATGCTCAGGGAAATGTGAAGAAAACACAGGTGTTAATTACATAAGATATACCTATTCAGGGCAAATAGCAGGTTTCAATTCAGACAGGCTATACTTGTTTATCAAAGTACTAGTTGTTCTACGGTCTCACGCTTTGTATAATAGTAAAACCAAAAACAGATCAATTGTTTCTGTGGTTGAGTTTTATATTTCCATTCGTGAGATTTTATTTAATACAACAGGTTTGGTGTTCCGCTTCTTAAAACAACACCACGGATAATCATCATTTTTGTATGAATCATCTCATTTCATTTTCCAGGCTTTTTTTAGGACATCATTTAGCTGGTACTTGAGTCATTGTCACTTAACACGTCTTTGTGATCAGTCAATATTTACCAGTGATTTTCTGACTATTGATTTATCAAAAGGATTTGCAGCTGGGTCTCATTATCATTCAAACAATGGAAAGCAGTGGAAAGCAGCAGGGCCTCACTTGGGTCCATTAGGCTTTACAAAGACGGGTTTCACTATGACTAAACACCCATTGACATGAATGTGAGCTTTTCAATAGGGAGCTGCCTGTGTGAGTGTTTGTAGGTAAACCACTCCTGTAATGTATCCCTGCTCTCCATGGCCGGGCCAACCAGTTGAACAGCTTCTACGGGGACAAAGGCTCCAGTGTTGATATAGTACTGGATAAATACACTTGCATTTGTTAAGTGCTTCAACATATTAAACCATTTATGAAAATATATTTTCATGATTTTAAACTGCTGTCACATCAAAACATTTTTTTGAAAAAATGTATGTCAAGGTTTCCCCAAGTTGAAACAGTTCTCCACCCATCAGGTCAGAAAGCATCGGGGCGTAGGTGAATGTTGGGTGGGAAGGAGAACAAGCTGCTGATTGAGGAGTGCAACAATAGAGTGTTTGGTCTCTGCATGCCATACCACCCACTCCTCTGCTTCCAGTCATCTCACTGCTACAGTGTGCATTGTAATGGCAGAACTGCTCGGAACAACCCTATCTTTTAAAACTTTTTACTTAAGAAGTCCTAGGATTTTGCTCTTATTCTGCAAGAATAGCCCAACAAACATTCATACAGGAGATGCACACATGACATCATTCTACTAACATGCATTAAACCTGTGTTTGACATTTAAACATTAACATGCAGTCAGATATCTGGTTTTCATTCTTGGCAGTCTCAAATCTGCAGTGTAGTTAAATGCAATTCAGTTTCTAAACCATACAATCACACAGAATCAGCCCATCGCAGCCCCTATATAAATGTAAGGTCCTAAATATTTGGTGGGCCGCGCAATATGCTAAACTGCATGACTGGACATATGTGCGTGCGCACCAGGGAATCAAAAGCAGCAGGATAGCCATCTGTAGATTATCCAGAAGTCATCACAGTAAGCAAAAATGAATGCTGATTATATACATATTCTCTAGTATAAGGCTTACTGAGACATAAGATTAAGCTTTAACTCTGCCAGCTCATTCAAAAAAGGAATTGCTGGAACAACGATGTTCCCACATGATGACTGAAGACAAGATTTGAAGTCTGAGGACTTGCCCTGTACAAACAAATGCTGCTGACAATACAAAACATACTAAAATAGAAGGAGAATTACTAACAGAAGTCCCAATTGTGAATGATTCTAGTTTCAGAAATGATGAAAGGCATCTGTTATTAAACACACTTAGAATTAAGGGATTTAAAATAAGCCCCTTAAAAGTTGAACTTCCAACAAATGTAGCTAGTTTGAAAAAAGTGTGACTGGGCATTGTATGACATGCGACAACCGCTGTAGCAATGTATTTTTAACATTTAAGATGAACTGCACAGCCCTACTCATCATGACTGTTCTCCAAACAGGAACAAACCATTCCAGGATTAGAATTCTTCCTAGGTTACTAGTTACTGGAAACTGCAGCAATATTTATATCCTGCATTACAGTAAAGGAAAGAGAGGTGCTGGCAAAGAATAGCCACTGTTCTGCCAACACTAGGACAACATTTGACGGTTTTATTAATGTGAGGAAACTTGTGTTTAACGGTTAGTGTAAATGCTGTTGAAGATTTCTGACAATATTTCCAGTGAATGTTGAACACTGGCAGTCAACATGGAGACAATGTATGTGGCTTGTTTGTCGCCTACAATTCATACTGTGGCGTATGAAAAAACTCATGGAAGGTAGTGTTACCTTGCGTTAGTGGAAAAAAAACTCTGAATAAAACATAATTTTGCCCATAATTTCACTCAAAACAAAAGGCAGCCCCAGCATTAATAGACATTTTATAAACACAAAAGAAAAAAAGAGCTTCGACCCTAAAAATCAAGCCAAATATGATCATAATATTGATGAAAGCATACACATACATGCATAGACTGTCACAGTATACTGTACACATTCCTAATAACGTCACAATTCTGCCGCATAGATCTGAGTCACTATCCATTGCCAGACTGTTGCAGTGTAACACACACTAAAGGGTCATTGTGTAAGAGTATGTGCGTACACATTTATCTGTGTCTGGCAGAGCAGGGTGGGGGAGGGGAGATGCTGGGGCAGCATCTCGACCTTGCAGCAGGAAAGAGGGTGAATGACTGAATCAGTGAATGAAACGGGCTCCAGATTTTTCTCACAGGCTCCCAGAGTCACATGGTGGGGATGATATGGTCCCTTATTAATGCCGTTTGAAGCAGCGCGCTGCATCCTAAGCTCCTTTCCCCGTAGCGGGTCATAACTCTTCATTGTTTTTTGGCAAACAGCATCAAGCCGAGTAAGTGAATTACACACTGCGGGCAGAGCTGTGACAGATTCATTCAGAAGACAGGTGCAACAAGCTAATGATGCATAGAGCTAGGTCAGCAAACATTTCACTGCAGCCGGCGTACTTTCATTCATCACATTAAATCTCCCTTTAGGAGCTCAGTCTGAATGAGTAATATGAGCAAAGTTTTATCTTTCTATTAATCCGTGTTCTCTTTTTTTAATGCTGCCTTTCCCAAAAAATATGAATAAAACAACCCCATTTCTCTGTCCAGGCAAGTGAACATGTTTGATGAACTAGTACACGCGTGTACACATGAGAACATTGGGTCTTATACGCGACAGAAAAGCAGACAGCTGGATTAAGACAAAAGAGTAATGCTGATGTGCCATAGAACTGGGTTGGAAAAGAGTTAACCAGACCGGGCCATAAGTGGGTCAGGACATTATGGGATAGAATGTCGACCTGGCACTGCCACTCAGCGCTTAGCCAGGCTAGACGGAAAGAAAAGGCAGCAGGCAGCAGGACGAGCCAAGTTTAGAAACACCGGCTGGTCTGCGTTTACTGTGCACTAAACTAAGTGTTGGCGTTCCGACACTTGGAAAAGGTGCGGGATGACCCACATATTGTAGGTTGTAGGAGGAACAAGGAGCTCAAAGTAGTTCATGGTGCAACAAGGCCAGAATTAGCAGATGGAAAGGATATGGGCTTGTGGTTACCTTAACTAGAATATAATCAAACCTGGTAACATGAGCTCTGCTGGGTGTTGGTGTTGTTAGACCAACAGGCAAAAACACACAAGGATATGCATAATCAGACACATGTGTTTCTTAGAATAAAATGTCCTTATTTGCATGATTGGGGCTCAGATTGAATGAAGCATTTCCTTACGAGACTCATTTTTCATTCAGAATATAGGAACAGAAACTAAACTTAAATGCAGGTCAGGGCAGCAGCATAACAGACACTAGCAACAGGAATCAAAAGAAAGATCTGGAAGGTTTGTTTTCTATGAATTGACACAAAGCTGGTGATTCAGTTAAACACAGTACCAAAACTTCAAACATGACGTCTCCGACCAACTATCATAAGTCATGTGATGACCACTTAACAGATAAGGCTGAGAACGTTTTTTTGTTCAAACTCTTAATAATGTTTTTTCTTAGTTCCAGCATCTTTTCCGGAGTGCTCCAACCTTTTTTATGTGGCTGTGCCGAGTGCTTTTAGTTGGATATCTCTAAACATTTAAGTGGTTTGCCAACGTTTTTCTCATGCCATATGGACATTTAATCTGAATATATTGAAATAAGATGGATGTCATCATTTTCAAAATTCCCAACATGTGTTCATTTCATACAATATTCAGCCTCAGCGTCCATTTTTTTTGCGTTCAATATCAATATTTTTACCGCTATGAAACATTTCTTTGCTCTGTCGATGTATCGCTCACAAATTAAGGTAAGCACATACGGTCAAATTTCAAACAAAAACCTGCATAGAAGCTTCAAACAAAAAAAATTCTACCAAACACTTTATTTACAAAGCCAGTTCTGTGTACACACACTCTTTTTTTTGGTACACATACAGAAGGGACAGCTAGCGGCCCCGTGATGAGAAAGTTGCTGAATTTGACAAACAGTGTATTGTATAAGAATCGCAGACCCCTCCGTTACCTCGTTTTCACTGCTTGTCCCTGTTTGTTTTTGACCTATACAATTACACAATTGTGACAGAACCGTTTGTGCAACCCTGGGTTAGAGGAAACAAATAATGTTCAGAAATACACCAGGGCCTCGTTAATAAGTCTTTGGTAACAACTTGTTCCTGAGCAAACAACCGGTTCCCGTCAGGCCCCGTCCACGCGGAGACGAAAACGAACCTTAGTCGTTTTCAAAAAACGGCTCAAGAAACGTGTCCGTCCACACGAAAACGCTCGAAAACACTGGAGACGCTGTAGTACATATGCCGGGCCTGTAAGTGGCGCTGTACTTCGGCCACAAAATACACCAAAAGCTGCGAATAAGAGCGATGACGATTATTATTATTATTATATTATTATTGTTGCTCATGGTTGTGGTAGAGGAGCTGTAGATTTTGCACTAAAATGTGTATCATGGTCAGTAGCGTCTGGAGCACGAACGCAACCCTGTGATCCGCCATTGTTGTTGTTGTTGTTGGCGAAACGCATCAGCAATGACGCGGGTGACGCGGGGGTGAGCAGGAGAGGTGGGGAGAGGCGGAGCTATGGCATCATCATTTCCAGGAAATTATCGTATAGGGCGTACACACGGAGCCGCAAGCGTTTCTTTGACCTGAGGTGAAAACAGAAAGTGTACAAACAGAGTGTGAGACAGCGACCCTTTAGCGGCTGGATTTCCAGGGAAAGAATCGACCACGAGAGGAGGTAGAATTGCAAACCATGGTGACTTTATTTCAAAAACACCACAAGAGAACAGTAGCCAGCATGTAGGTGTTCACCCCTCTCTGTACAGGTTCACCGCTCTGTCTCGGACTGAAGACTGGCTCATTTATAGAGGTTCTTCAGATGACTTGATTGGGAGAAACCATTCACAGGTACACTTAATAAATACACACGTCATTATAATTATTATAAAGAAGATCCATAATATCATTATGTTACACAGAGGAAAACATTCAAATTAAAAGAATATAAAAAAACATGCTTGTTGCCCAGAGGCCAGCCTAATAAGTGGTTAACAACCTCTGCCTCTACTTTTTATGATACTCCCTTTTGTGCATTCTTTTTCCATTTCTGTTTCATATATTAAGTCCCGCTCATCCTTTGATTTTGTGTTCTCTAATTACTAAACAATGTCTGTTCTGATTGTGCGTTTTACAAGGTTTTGTTACCAATGACACATGATTGTTTTACAAGACTCTTTTAAACTCGCTCTCCAGCAGCAGGCATTACACTAGCAGGGCACATCCTGTTCTTTCCCCTGTGGAAACTCTCTGGGACAGGGGCAAGGCCAACGCTACAAAGGGGGATAAGCTAAGAACGTTTTTTTTTAATACCCTCTCTCTGCAGCATAAGGCGCGTTCACACCAAGTACTTTTCCCACAAAGGTTCCTGAGAACTCTTTAGTTCTCATGAACTAAGTACAGATCGCGTTCACACCGAAATAAGTCCCTGAGGGAAGATTACGCAAATGAAGCCGCTGACGTCACTTCTTCTTCTTCTGCTTTGGGTTTACTGGCAGGCCGCAAACAACTTCACGGCGTATACTGCCACCCGAAGTCCCCGGCCGGAAGTCCCCGGAGTTAGGGACTGGCTTCAGTAGAAGCTGCTGGGACTCCCAGCTGCTTCTACTGAAGCCTTCAGAGTAAATCGCCAGAACGCCGACACCTCCACATCTCCACCGCTCCCATGTTTTATTTTGAGTTGCCATAAGTTAGTCTCTCTGCGTTTCTGCGCTGGGCTAATGCTAATGCTAATAATGCTAATGCGAGGATAATAAAATGGCGGCTTCCCAAACGTTTTTGGGAGTTTGACGGGGCGTGGTTTGCATTCCGCCCAGCCAATCAGACACAGGAACCTTTTTCTCCCACGAAAGTCCCTGCTCTCTAGCAGGGACTGAAAAGGGGGTAAAAAAGGTTCTCTAGAACTAATTTAGTTCCTGGGACTTTTTGGTGTGAACGCAACTAAATCGTAGTTCTCAGGAACCTTTGTGGGAAAAGTACTTGGTGTGAACGCGCCTACACATACAGTATATGTCTGGTAGATGAGGGAAAGAGCTGTCTTTTAAGCATCAAGTTATTCCAGGGTGAGGCAGTGCTCAGTGCTACTGAAGTCATTCTTCATCAGTGGTCCCAGAAGCAACTGTCCCTTCAGGCCTGAAACAACAGTGGGAGGGGTATTGTTTGGTGCTTTTGAAATTCCTCTGCCACCCCCGAGGATAGACCAGAGGCTCTGGGACTGCGCCGCTGCGATAACAGCAGCAACACAACACTTACATTTCCTGTTATTGAGATGCAGCAGCAGTATCAAGGGCTGAGAGACATTTTTATTTAAACAAGCCGCTGCTGTACTTCCTTTCTTCAGTGATACTCCAAACCTCTCAACAACCAACAAATTGTTGTGAAGCAATAACAAGTCCATCAAGATCAATGATAACGCGTTTGTGTGCTTGTGGTCAAAAGTCTCATCCTTCTGCACCTCAGTATCTACAAAGGAAGTCCCGGGTTTCCTATTAGGGTGCACACTGAAGGGGCTGTGGTGTGGGTTTCACTCTGGCGCCATCCTAATCTAGTCAGTACTATCAGGAGCTGGCCTCTTTAAGTGACACGCAATCCTCAACATCGGGTGTTTCTGCAATAAATCACTTTGATGACTCTTTGATTAACTGTCATGTAAAAACCTGTTAAGTGTATTTGTATGGCGTGTAAGCAAAGGCAAACAGTCTAAACAAGTTAAGCAACACCACCCAGTAATTCAAGGCTGCTGTTTTCTATTATTCAAAAATGTTTTCTTTCGTTATGTTTATATTGTGTCAACTTGATTGCAAGTAATACTGCCACTCACCTGCCCAACCTTGAAGGTGATTGAAGAAAAAAAAGATAGGAGTCTCGGGAGTCATGGAGTGATCGGAGTAGCTGTTGATTTTCAACGTCTACCGCATCGATAAGGCCCAAGCAGGCGTTTCCATTAGGAATTGAGTTGGCTGGCGTTTGGATGTGGGCAAAACAACAGTTTCACTTACTTTAAAAAGGGATAAAGATATTACAAATAACTTAGGACTTTTTTGTTATTTAAAACCGGTTATTGAGTGGAAATGTGCAATACCCATCAGGCAAAAAAATTGCGAGTTAAGAGACATTTATGGGCTGAAGTGAAAAGCAGGAATTTCAATGATTTTATGGAAATTGGTTCTTTAACTTACTTAAATAATAACAAAGACTAAAGTTAATATTCAAGGTTTTTTCCTTATTTATTTGATACCATTTAAGCGGGCAGGGAAGATAGAGGCCAACCCCTTTCACCCTGGACACAGACTGTTCACCCCCCTCCCCTCTGGCAGGAGGACCAAAACCTCTCTCCACCTGAACAGCTTCTTCCCCTCCGCTACCGGCCTCATCAACATGGCCCGGCCCGGCCCGGCCCCCCCACTGACACTGACTTTCTATCCACCCCACAAACATTATTATGCACATTTCTGCACACTGATATATATAATATACTGTAGTTTGCCATATATTCATTTTCCTATATGTTTTAGTTTTTCTTAGCGTTTAAGGTTCTTGTGTATATTTAAACGTAAATGTTGAGTAAATACTTCTCTTTATTATTTTGTAATAATAATTTAAAAGTATTTCTTTTTATTATCTTTATATTTTTGACCTACTATTGCAACCTATATACTTAAACTGTTATTGTTAGCACCACCAGACCCCAAAGCAAATTCCTTGTTTGTGTAAACGTAACTGGCAATAAACTTGATTCTGATTCTTTATTGATTTCCTAAATGTCTCTATGGGGATCAATGAAAGTTTATCTCATCCTATGTTAACTTATTACATAAAATAATGTTAATAGGAGAAAGAAAAAAAGATTTTGAAGACTAAATGGGAATAACATGTTTAAAGCTGTGTACAGTAACTGCTGCAGAACAAAAACAGCTGAAGGGCATCCGAGATCCGAGCATGACTTATGCAACAGTACACTCGAGCCACAGCAGCAGCAGAGTTAGCTGGAGCCTGGAGGTTGACATACTTTGAGCACCTGTCAGTGAGCTGAGTGGCTCCTTGAGGCCAAGAGAGGGGTTATCATTTCTTATATCCAAAAAAAAAAAATGCATTTAAAGGCTTTATCAGGGGAATGTAGAGGGTATTTAAAAGTAATCACAGTACCCAAACAACAGAGTAAAGTGGAAAGAGAACATCAAATTCCTCAAAGCAAAATGTCATTTATGATCCCCCCCAGACGAAAGAGAGAAGCCATGACAGGCAAATATTTCAGTCACATTGCTGTGATGGTTTCCCACTAGCGCAGGACAGTGTGTCACAACTATGCTGCAATGGTGACTGAGCTGCTATAGAGGAAGGTAGAGGGGGGAAGATGTTGTCGCTTTTCAATACAAAGAAGGAGCAAGGTTGTGACGCACTATTAAGTCTGTGCTGCAGCGTCTGAAAAAATACTCACTGAGGGGAAAAGTCACAAGAAGGGAAAAAAGTTCCAAATGCACCAAACTGACTGGGCTATACATTTTAGATGTGGATCACACTGCTTGTTTCTTAACCTATATTCCACACATCACAAAGCACACCTTTTTATCTTGCTGCTGGACTAGATTTAAAATCACCCTGTGCTACTCCATCAGAAGGAAAAGGTAAGCCTGTCACATCTCCAAAAAAAACACAAGGTAGGTGGGTCATGTCCAGCTTACAAATCCTGTAAGTCTGCTTTGCTTTAATTACTGTTCACTTCCGCTGCATGCATAGACCCAGGTGTAGGGACCAGCCCTCTATTTATAGACATCTGCCCAGTGCTCAATCCAGCTTGTGCTAAGAAGATTTAGTCTCCCTGCATCCTGCTGGTGTAGAGAGCTGATTTCCATTTAGAGGAAACAGCAAAAAAACATGATATTCTGTTCAAAGGAAGTCCCAAGTGACTTCCTGGTTATCGGATGCCATTTCAATGAATGAAGCAAGCATAGCCATATTGCTGAAAATGATTACTGCATGTTTGGCTGAAATTCACAGTGGTATAACCAGGCCATGACTCTGCAGGCGTGCGCCAACACACCACATTACTGACAAACACGTTGCCGAGTAAACCATCCATTCACTGTGAGATTATAGGTCATGAAGCAAATTATGGCTTGTCCCTTTTCTTTTACACAGAGTGAAAAGTACAGTGAAAAGGTGGGAACAGATGAAGAACATCCATTCTCTCTCATTGTCTTCCTGATCCATTGTTATCATGAAAAGACAACACTGCAGTAACTCTATCTATTTGTTTCATTTTGAGGAAGCATTCAGCCTGTGAAACCCTCAACCCATTCCTGTCCGACAGCACAAACGTTTCAAGAGCTAGTGCAAGAGAGCCAGGACTGGAGAAGAAATGCTGCTGAGTACCCATTTTGAAAAGAGCAATAAGAAAAGAAAAGGAAATGCAAATCCACAGTCTCTCTTCACTCAACATTCATGACTCAAAAACAACACGAAACGAGGCGGCCGCTAAATGTCATGCAAGGCACATGTTTGTTTTTCACCAATCTTCAGTGGAACTTATGTGTGGTATATTCGGATGCTGTGTGCCGAAGCACAGAACAATGCGTTCACACCTCAGCAAGCAGATCTCAGTGCCTCACAGAGTAGGTCACTTCAGCAGCACACGTGAGGAAGCGTGTTAGTGGTATGTGCCATGCAGCGATAACCTCTTGATTTACACACACCTGCTTAATCACAGGCCTGTCTGAGAAGGGAGCTGTTGTTGCTGTGATCACACTGGCAAGCAACACATAAAGCTCCACATTTGTTTCTTTAATCAGAGATGTTTCTGTGATGTAGGGCTGCACAATAAACAGGTAATCATACATTATTGTTCAGGTTCATATTTGTAATAATACAAATATTAACCTGAACAATTGCATAATAGGGCCCTTTAATCAACTAAATGTAGCACCGTGTGTCAGTATAATCGGTGCTGTGTTGATTCAATTGTGGGTTAGAAGTTTTGGTTCTATTTTTTTTACATTTATTGTGAATAAAAACCTTATTCTGATTTTAAGATGTGTTCGTTATGAGGAATGCATCATAACATGTAAATGCAGTCTGTACAAGGTTTATTTAAAAGTAAACACATTTTGTCCCAAAAAATCTAGGAACCTTCAATATTTCCTTAACTTATAATGTCACTGTTATCAGGAGCTGCTCTGGTAGTGCTGCTGCAGGTCATGCAGATCACTAACACAACATTGACAGTACAGCTAGTAGCCAAGACTTATCTTGAACTCGTTGTGGACATTAGAATAGTGATGTGGAAACAATAAGTCTGACTATGTGAGCCAAATGCAACATACAATCAAATGTGTGATTCAGATGACTACCTTCCAGGGGTGACCTCTGAAGTGCCCACACACCAGCATTACATAACTCTGAATCCTCCACATGCAATATTCATTTGGACGGAGTTGACTGTAAATACAGGTGAAGACACTTACCGCCATCACCAGCTCAAAGGGGTACTTGTACACCCGCACGGGCGACTGGTACTTCTGCACCATGGTGGGGATTACAGTGACACCGACAACCTGAACAGATAAAGGAAGAAATCAGAGAAGAAAGTCCGAGCAATGATCACATCAAAGGCTGCCTTTCACTCACTCTGGCATCATCACAATAAGTGCGCTGAGTGCGATATGACAGCATTATAGCCGCATCTGGCCCTATAACAGTAAACTTAGTGTGTAATTAAGTTAATGTGCATTTTGGCTGGCTGCTTGAATCATGCCAGGTGCTTGTGTGTGTGCGTTTGTGCCCTGGCAGGCAGCCCGAAGAACTAGAAAACGATGTACAGTGATGTACACCCCCCCCCCCACTCATCTAACAGAGGCCACTGCAAAGGCTTGTCAATGCACACTACTGGGAACATTACTAAGCTTAGTCCATCTACTGTCTCTGCAGAACCTCAGGTCGCAGCTACAAACAAAAACACTCTACGACGTTATGACGTTACGACTTAATCTTTGTAATGTAGACAGCACATTCTGGAGCAGAGGCTAAAGATGAAACGTGTGAATTAAGGGAATACTATAGTCACCTGCACATAAATTAACACAAAGTGGTGATGAAACAAAGATTATTCTCACTCTCACTATTCTCACATTCTCAACTTGGGTGTTTGTTTGGCAAGCGGATACATGTCTGTAACTCCTGCAATGCAGTGATAGGAACATGATTGCTAGTAGGGGGTGAGCTAAAGTCCCAGCACTACTTACAGAAGGATCAGGGCAGGAAGACTAATAATAACAACCGGGCTAGGACAAACAGAATAAAAACAAACCACAGTATTACTCTATATCCAACTAACTGCAATACATATTTACCGTCATGCTTCAGGATCTGTCAGCAACTTCAAAGACACGTCAAAACAAGACAATTACTTTATTATGCGATCTAGGCAGTGGTGTAGTGTAACTAATTACATTTACTCAAGTACTGTAATTTAATTGAGGTGCTTGTTATTTACTTGAGAGTGTTCACATTACGTTTTGTAAGGAAATACTCTACTTTGTAATCCATTACATTTATTTTATATATTTAGTTACTTTGCAGATTTATTTGGAGTTACTTTATATATAAATCGACACAAAATGATAATGTATTATTAGAGGTTGAGCTACCCATTAGTATGTAAAATAATTGATATAAACTCAACTCACACCAAATACAACATTAACATGATGAACACATTAATGCATAAATAATTAAACACGTTTTTTAAATATCTGGTGCTTAAAATGGCCATTTTGAGTAACGACTGTTTTTTACTTTGGACACTTTAAAGTATTTTTAAAGGCTAATGCTTTTTTACTTTAGTACCATTTTGAATGCAGTACTTTAACGTGTAACCGAGTATTTGAACATTGTAGTATTGCTACTTTTACTTAAGTAAGTAATCTGAGTACTTCATCCACCTCTGGTTCTAGGGACTTTAAGTGACACCAACTGTCAACTGGAACACCAACTGTCAACTGGAACCGGCTGTAACGTTGAACAGTTCAAACTAAAACACACCCGTACAAATAACATGTTGAAATCTTTACATTGTATGGCTAACAATTAAACTAAATAATACGTGTTATTATTTCAACGACTATGACAGGGGATAACGACATTTGCCACGCCGACTTGTTAACGTTAGCTTACACATAATAACAATGTGTGCTAATTGAGACTTTGCCAAGCTAGCGTCAATTTATACAATAAGCTGCTAACCTGACATAAATAATATAACTGGTGCTTACCGGTGATTCAAATAAGTAGATAAATAGAGGTTGGTTGAGTCTGGTTAGTCGTTGTTTCTTCTGGAAGGGCTACCCGAGCAAACTCTTGCCATTCCCCTTCTCGGCTCTTCGCTTCGCCGGGCTACGGGTGAGATGAAGCCAGAAGCTAACAGCAGTTAGCTTTGTTGTGCTAGCTGGCCATGTAGCCGGAGTAAGCAGCTAACAGGATAACCGTGAGACAAGTCCTCCTCACAGACCGACACTGGCAGACATCGTAAGAGCAAAACACTAGTAGCCCAGTGTTATATCAGGCGTAAATGGATGAAGTGTCGGCACAGAGGGAGAGTATCTCTGGCTCTCTCCTCCTCTCTCTCATGCCTGTGCTGCCCTGGCTCCGCCCACTTTAACTCAGGGGAGTTGTCTGCAGACCACACATCCTCAGGAGAAGCACGCAGAGGAGGAACAAGGACTCAGATCTTGTACAGAGTTAGGAATATTCTGTAAGTAAAATCCCTGCAATCAAAATGTTACTCAAGTAAATGTACAGAAGTATTATTAGCTAAAAGTACTAGTAGTATCTAAAGCACGGGTGTCCACACTTTTTTCACCGAGGGGGGCCACAGAAAAATAATCGAAGGGCTGGGCCACTCACTAGAGGTCAGGTTTATTGCCTCATAAGTGAAGTTATAAGTTAGCTAAATCAATCAAATGTAAGTAAATTATGCTTGATACAACAGCCATGACAGCTCTAGGGTTTCATTTATTTTGTTAGCAGCTCATTCCTTAAAACAGAAGTCTTAGGTTGCTTATCATGAGAGGAAATAGGAAGCGTATATTTCAAGGTTGTTATGTAAATAAGTTATTGGGCTTTTTTCGTATTAACTTATGTTTGTTAGAAGAACATATTTTCAACTTTAATTGACTGAAAGTGGGCTTATAGGGCCGCAGTTTGGACACCCCTGATCTAAAATAAAAAGTACGTATTGTGTAGAATGCCTCTTATACATGTGTTGTATTATTACATGTATTTGTTTAAAAAGTAACTACAAGTGTCAAATAAATGTTGATCATGAAAATAAAGAAATCAAATATATATACATAAATATAAAAAGACAACAAGGAGACAAAGGAAATGAAAACAGAGCTATATTCTTACTCTGAGTTGATCCATTGTTGTGGGGAGTGTCTGGTTGGCTGGTGTGAAGAGGAATACGCTCTTAATGTAGTTCAGGAAAGGAGACCAGGTTTTATTGAAGGGGATTATATTGTCATTTCAGCTTGAGGAGAGTTTTTCCAGGTTTGCATTTGCGCAGCGTTGCGTTCACAATACATAAAACAAACAAAAAATCCTCAGACCAGCAGGCCACTTAACAGGCCAGTCCGGGCCTGATGTCCTATGTCAATAAATAATAGTAAATCACATATGGACTCGATTTTTCTGCATAATTGCTGCTTTTACTTTAAGTGCATTTTGCTGATAATGCTTCACTTTTACTTAAATAAGATTTGAATGCAGGCCTTGTACTTGTAATGGAGTACTTTTACCCCTTAAGTCATTGTGGTATTTCAGAGAATGTGCCATGGTGAAGTGATGCACAGTTTTTAAGTAGTTTTATATTGAAAACTTATCAAGTTTCCAGTGTACTGTTGTGTTGGATTATTATAATTATTATTCATTCAGTTTTAGTTTTCCATATTGTGTTGTGCATTTTATGTATCCTATTTACTGTAATCTTTTTTTATAAAGTGTGTTTCTATAGATTATGGCATGCTTTTGTTTAAGTCCATTCCAACATTGTATTTTCATTTTGATTCATATTATTTTCATTTGTATTACATTATATTATCATCATAAGGGGGAAATTGTGTCATACTTGAGCATTTTGACCAAAAATGAGGTTGAGCTTTGACAGACAGTAACATTAAGTTTAATTAATTAAAGAGACAATCCAGATGTTAAGAATTGCCCCTTCATGAAGTTGGAAGAGTCAAAGGAGAAACTTTTTTTTTTTGATGAACTATCAGAGGCCGAGACATCTCCTAGGGTGAAATCTTTAGACATGCCAATTTTCATTTTTAAATCATGGAGAGCAATAAGTGATACAGCCCTCTCTTTCTTTAAGCGATTCAGAATCCTAGAGAGTGAAGTGCCCTTGGTGTCTTCTACCCTCAAAAGTGGGTGACCTAGTCAAGATACCAAGCCTCAAAATACCTTGGTGTAATTGGAGACAGTGTGATCCAATTTAGGCCACAGGTAATCAATGCTGCGGTTGAAATGTGATCGTGATCTCTGTGCTTTGAAAACAAGCACTGACCCTACATGTGACTTACACACCCGAAACCCAAGACCACTGCTGTAATAAAACAAGAGTTAATTAAGAAAGTTGCTGTGCAAGTATCCCATGAAGTAATAATAGCTGCCCAAAACAAAAAAACAAAACTGAATTGAAGTGAAAAACACAAACACATTTACAGTAAGTGGTTCATACATTGAGAAAAATACAGAAGTGAATAGATATGCATGTACAAAATGGTTTACTGTGTGTTTTATTTGCAGTGTCGCAGATAGTGTACAGATAAAATATACGTGTGCACTATATAGCTTGAGTTAAATACACCCATGTCCTAATTATTCAAGCGATTTAGCCGTGATGGCAGTGGCTGATAGCATTAAAGGGCAGGCTAGAGGTAAGCCTACATCCGACACTAATCTCCCACCACACCAAATGTTAAAGAACAACAGCTGTTACATCATAAATGATATTGTATGGTCAGATAGTGTCTGGGCTGGAGAATCTGGAGGACGTGATCCACATACAACAAAGTAATACACCAACCTCTAAAAACAGATGTTAAAATATGAATGCAGAACTTGTAGGTAACGGTATAAGATTTTGGAATTGGAATGTTCTTTATCTCAGTAGTATTGTAAACAGTCTGTGTGGAGCAAACAAAGAACACATTATCCAAATTCAAACTGGGAACCCATCAGCTATAATACATCTACATCTGAACCGGTTACCTCTTGACTCCAGCAAAATCATGATGCTATTCATAGAATTTTGAAAACTGTTGTTAAACTTTTGCACGGCTTGTGTATGATGACCTGTCCTAAATGTAACCATTTGAGGTCAATGTCTTGCCAAAACTTGCTTGATCAAGAGTTACCATTTAGCAGACAACCTTTTCTAACCTTATACCAATCACCACTCATTATCAGTGCAAACCCTCAACCTAAATCTAGGGGTATCGTTTAGCTCGTTTGACCATTTGGTGAATGTTTCCCAAATCCATGGTGACCATCTAGCCATGACCCTTTAAAGGCTTATTGTTGTCAGGCAAATAGTGGATATTTACCAAAAGTGTTCGATTGTTAACATGAAAAATGCGCCAGTAAACATCACAGATGGATTGAATTGGATTAAACCAAGGTTGCAAAAAGCCCTCATGTTTTGTGTTGTTCAGCGGTTCAGCACTTCCTTAGTAGTAAGTGAAAATGGAACATATACATCATCAAGGCAAATACGATGGTCGTGTAACAACCCAGGTTTGTATACAGTTTGGTAATCAACCCTCACATTCTTGTTCAACTTTCATGTAGTCCTTCTCACTTCATTACCTGCACTCTCAACACTACAATAAAGTCATAAAATAATCATTTTATGTAGGCGTGTGGCGTGTGGTGCAGTGGATTAGTGCATTAGTGTTCGGATCAGGAGAGCACAAGTTCAAACCCCACTGCAGTCAGCATGTCGTTGTGTCCCTGAGACACTTCACCCCAAATGGCTCCTGTGGGGATTGCCCACAGTATTGAGTATGTAAGTCACTTTGGATAAAAGCGTCTAACAAGTAATATGTAATGTAATGTAATGTATGTAATAAAGCACGAGTGACCTATTTCTCTGCCCTCTATCCTTGTAGAAGTCTTGTCCTTGGTGTTTTTGTTGGAAATACCTGACAGACTACGGAGAGGGTTTTGAAAAAAAACAAGATAATTACAGATACAAGTGGATATTCCTTTATAAAAATCATTAAGACTATTTCATTTAGAATCTTAGGGAATAAAAACAGTTTATAGTTATATATTTTTTCAAAGTAGGTGTGCACAGTTTGATCAAGAAAATATTTAACATGCAGGGACCTCTACTGGCCAGTAGATAGAGTTACAACAAATTGCAACTGCTTGGCTGCTGATACTCTTTTATATTTACATTTTATCTTCACCCGAAAAGAACAAATGAAACTATACAAAGCTGCAGATTTTTTATCCAAAACAACCAATTGTCTACTTTTCTCTACAGTTGAGAAACCACACATTTATAATGAACCAGAGCTGACATTATACTGTTATCAGCCTATTTTAAAGACAATATAATTAATATTTTATATAATTTCTCCTTCGTTGTCAAACTGATGTTCCACCCCTCAAATATTATTATTACTCACTCTAGATCTCTCTAATCAAGGGTCAGCACCAGGTTAAGATCAAATACAGCTTCTGCATTCATGTAAACATGGTCTGTCTTTCCTGCTATTCATCATTAACCTAATGGACCCATTTCTGGATTTAGGGCCAGTTAGGTCCAGACATGGTTAAGTGAGTAAATAGTTTTTACAATCAGATGGTTTGTCATGACATTTATTACATAGTTTTGTGTAGTTTCCAGGGACAAATTGTAGTAATGTGATTTTGGTGACACCTAATTTGCGTTTATGACAAAAAACTTCAAACTGTTGAAATTCCCATGAGCTTCTGCTGCAGGCAATCTAAGGTGCTTATAAGTATTACATAACATAGGACTAGTAAACCTGATCACATTTAACCTATCCTGCTTCTTTACACATGTTGCTGTTTATTTAAAAAATATTAATTAATTCTCACAAAGCCCTGAGAGGCTCAACCCGAGTTATTAAACAAACCTCTTATTGTTATTATGTATTTTTTATTTTAATGTTTATTTTATTATCTTTGCTTTTTAATGATTGTTTTTAAATGCCATTTTCTTAATGTCTTTCATTTTTTGTAAAGCACTTTGAATTGCCTTGTGTTGAAAGGTGCTATATAAATAAACTTGCCTTGCCTATTAAGCTTGGTCCTTTCCTTAAGATTTTTGGGAGACAAAGACTGTAAACTCCAGCTTTAAAATACATTTTGAAAATTCAAAACACAGTTATATGGTGCTGTACAAAAAAGTAGTAAGAGTTGCAGCGGACCTGCAGGTTTCTGGGAGTTTGTTCCAGATATTTGGAGCATAATAACTGAACGCTGCTTCTCCATGTTTAGTTCTGACTCTGGGGACAGAAAGCTGACCAGTCCCTGAAGACCTGAGAGATCTGGATGGTTCATAATTTAGCAGGAGGTCAGAAATGTATTTTGGGCCTAAACCATTCAAAGCTTTATAAACCAGCAGCAGTATTTTGAAATCTATTCTTTGACACACAGGAAGCCAGTGTAAAGACTTCAGAACAGGAGTGATGTGATCCACTTTCTTAGTGTTAGTGAGGACTCGAGCAGCAGCGTTCTGAATCAGCTGCAGCTTTCTAATAGATTTTTTAGTGAGACCTGTAAAGACACCATTACAGTAGTCCAGTCTACTGAAGATAAAAGCATGGACACGTTTTTCCAAATCCTGCTGTGACATTAGTCTTTTAATCCTAGATATTGTAGTGCCGAGGAATAGGGAGTCGGAGGCGGTGCAATGGAGGTACAAAGCTGTCTTTAATGAGCAGCAGAAATGCAGGTGTTGTCGGGTCGCAGCCCGGGACGACAAGAGAGAGAGAGAGAGAGAGAGGAGGACACAGTATATACAGTAAACACATACAATGTCCGTGTGGGAACAATACCCCTACCCCACAGTTCCGTGGATGAATTATGTCCCAGTGTATTAAAGGTGGTCACCACAATATGTTCTTTAGGTGATAGTAGGCTGATTTAGTAACTGTTTTAATTTGACTGTTGAAACTCAGGTCAGAGTCCATGACTACACCTAGATTTCTGGCTTTATCTGTTGTTTTGAACATTGCAGACTGAAGCTCAACGCTAACTTTTATACGTTCTGTTTTGGCTCCAAAAGCCATTACCTCAGTTTTATCTTTGTTTAATTGGAGAAAGTTCTGACACATCCAGTCATTGATTTGTTCAATGCACTTACTCAGTGTTTGAATTGGAGTATAGTCTCCTGGTGAAATGGTTATGTACATTTGGGTGTCATCCGCATAGCTATGGTAACTTATTTTTGTTGTTTTTCATTATCTGAGCCAGTGGTAGCATGTAGATGTTAAAGAGAAGAGGCCCCAAGATGGAGCCTTGAGGAACCCCACATGTCATATTTTCTCAGATGTGTATTTACCATAGGTATTTACCTATAGAAACAAAGTTGTTTCTGTCCTTTAAGTAGGATTCAAACCAATTTAGAACTGCTGATGAAAGTCCCACCCAGTTTTCCAGTCGGTCTACTAATATGTTGTGGTCAACAGTGTCAAACACAGAACTGAGATCTAATAATACTAACACTGAAGTTCTGCCACTGTCTGTGTTTAAGTGGATGTCATTGAAGACCTTTACAAGAGCAGTCTCAGTGCTGTGGTTTGGACGAAAGCCTGACTGGAACACATCCAAACAGTTATTTAAATGCAATAAATTACTCAACTGTTGAAAGACTACTTTTTCAATGATTTTACCTAGAAATGGGAGGTTTGATATGGGCCTGTAATTGCTTCATTACTGAAGCATCTAGATTATTATTTTTTAAGAGCGCTTTAATGACTGCAGTTTTTAGGGCCTGTGGAAAAATACCTGAGTGAAGAGATTTGTTTACTATATGAAGTAGATCTGAGGCCATGCAATGAAAAACATTTTTTATCAAGGCAGCAGGAGGAGGATTTCAGAAGTTGAATAATGTCCTCTAGGTTTTTATCATTAATCTGATGGAATTGTGTCATGGTGTTTGAATTGATTTTAAGTGAACACAGGGACAACATTTGCTGTACCTGATGCAGAGGCACTGACTGCTTGTCTAATTTTCTGAATTTTGTCAGTGAAGAAGGAGGCAAATTCATTGCAGGCCCTGGTGGATAGAAATTCAGAGGCTATTGACACTGGGGGGTTTGTTAACAGTAGAAAACAAGGCACGTGCGTTGTTTTTGTTCTTGGCAATGATGTCAGAGAACAAAGACTGTTGTGCAATTTTCAATTCCAAATAAAAAAAGCCAAGTCTCTCTTTATAGATTTCAAAATGAACCTGGAGATTTGTTTTTCGCCACCTGCGTTCAGTTTTTCGAACTCTTTTTTCTGTTTTCACGGTCATGGCCTTTCTCCATGGAGATATTTTCTTGCCAGTCACTTCCTTTATCTTAGTTGGAGCAATGGCATCTATAACATTTTAAATGTTTGAATTAAAATGATCTGCTAGCTCATTTACTGAGATGTTAGCAGGGGCAAGTGTGGAAGAAAAATTCTGAGTAAACATTTCCCTAGTATTTTCAGTTAAATATCGCTTTGTGGTTACCTCTTTTTCAACATTTTTGTGAACAGAAATAGAGCTCCCAAAGAAAACACAGGAATGATCAGAGTGCAACATCAGTCACCACAACCTTAGAGATATTCAGACCCTTTAAGATCATTAAGTCCAGTGTGCCCCTTATTGTGCGTGGGCTCCGTCACATGCTGAGTCAGTCCATAGTTATCAAGAACACAAAACAGTTCTTTAGCCCCTCTGTCCTGGGGGTTGTCAACATGGATGTTAAAATCACCAACAATGACTGGACGGTCAAAGTCAATACACACTATTAGTACAGCGGATAAGCACAACAATTGTGCATTTTATGAGAAAAGCATGAAATTTCTAACATAGTTAGTGCATACCATAAGGTTTATTTTCAGATGTGGAGGGAAGTCAGATTTGACCTTTGAGGACCGTGAGAGGTCAAATCCAAAATGGCCGCCAGTCTCTCGGGTCAAATGTTCAAACACACTTAATTTTGGAACCAAACATTGTAGAAAAACATTTAAGGTGTCATATCCAACTAAATTAGGGATGCCCAATCATTTGGTGATACTTTTGAGATCGCCAGAATTCAAGAAAATGCATTTAGGTCAAGATAAAGGTAGAAATTGACCAAAAATAAGCTGTCAATCAGTTGAAATTTGCAAAATTGCACATTATTTAGTGTGTGTGTGTGTGTGTGTGTGTGTGTGTGTGTGTGTGTGTG
>CALSBZ010046833.1:875593-889387 GCA_943591055.1 Gobionotothen gibberifrons | reverse complement strand
CACACACACACACACACACACACACACACACACACACACACACTAAATAATGTGCAATTTTGCAAATTTCAACTGATTGACAGCTTATTTTTTGTCAATTTCTACTTTTATCTTGACCTAAATGCATCTTCTTGAATTCTGGCGATCTCAAAAGTATCACCAAATGATTGGGCATCCCTAATTTAGTTGGATATGACACCTTAAAAGTTTTTCTACAATGTTTGGTTCCAAAATTAAGTGTGTTTGAACATTTGACCCGAGAGACTGGCGGCCATCTTGGATTTGACCTCTCACGGTCCTCAAAGGTCAAATCTGACTTCCCTCCACATCTGAAAATAAACCTTATGGTATGCACTAACTATGTTAGAAATGTCATGCTTTTCTCATAAAATGCACAATTGTTATAATATGAGAGCTTATCCGCTGTACTATATAGACAGCAGTTCAGTAAAGTCATCAAAAAAACTGTTATTTTGTTCAATCCAAGTTTCCGTTAAAAACATAACATTGAGATTGTGCACAGTGATAAAAACAATGATTAAAAACGTTTTTCCTGCCAAAGACCTGGCATTTAATAAAGCTAGTTTAAGTTCGTTAAATACACTAGCAGTCAGATTTTTTGTGACAAGCTGTGGCTGACATGGAATCACGGCTACATTTGATAAACTCACACAAATGTTTGAGCGCTTCCTGTTTCTAAGCTGATTCACCGCTCTCAATCTATTACCCAGGGCCGTCCCTCCCTACAGGCCGATAATGCAGACTGTTTGGGGCCTCACCTTGTGGAGGGGGCCTCATCTTGCGGGGGGTGCCTCAACTTTGCCGAAAATGCGGCGCACCTATGCGCTTATGCGGCGCAATTAGTGTGGCGCGGCACGGTTTCGTCGCTGCGAGGCTCCACTAGAACCCCGTCGTCGATGACGACGCTCGCGAAACAGAGGGCCTCATCATACAACTTTGCGTGGGGCCTCATGTTGGCCAGGGACGGCCTTGCTATTACCTATCAACACAGATATCGGCAAAGCGACTGGCAGGCAGGGCCCCGGCTTGTCCTGGAAAGAGTTAAGAGTGCCATACGCCCTTGAGCCTGGACCCAGCACATATCAGTAAGAGTTTGCTGCGTTTTGTACACACACATTCTTATCAGGCTTCAGTGACCGCAGATGCTGTCTTGAATGCCATGATGTAGGCACGGTGATGAAGACGGGGGAGATGGTGCGCATGTCTGCTTCGGTGATTGTGGTGGGCGTTGTTGAGGGGGCGGGGGTAAAGGACATGCTGCCAACCCTGCGTATCGCCTTCATGCGGTCATTGATCTCCAGGAAGGACTTGGTGCCAACCCTCTGTATCTCCTTCATGTGGTCGAACTCCAGGAGGGTGGGCGAGGGTGAAAGGGTGAACGGAGAGTAGAGAGAGCTGGGGGGTGAAGGATTAATAATATCATTATTATTACTGTTATTTTTTATCATTGCTCTACTACAGTCAATGCACTTTCAAATAAAATGTCATAAATATTATCAATACCAAAACACAGCCACCAGAGGGCCTCCATAAAACAAGACACAATGTAACTCACAGTGACTTCCAAAAACGGATTCTTCACAAATAAAATAAAATAAATAGTATTTTTGCATTTATGAATGTTTTCAGAGCAGTTTGTACACAAATATTGAGCCAAATGTTGGCATAAAGAGGCCGGTTTAAATCAAGCAGTAAGCACTTGTACCTTTACATTTGAAAATGTAAATATTGTCACAATATGAAGAGTTCTGCAGTCGATCAATATCTTGCTGTCCACTTGTATTTCACCCTCAGGCAACATGGCATTGATGGTGACACAGAAGCATCCTGCAGGTGTGTGAGAGCAGAGAGCAGAGAGCAGAGAGCAGAGAGCAGCAGGAAGTGGTTTTCACAGTCTGACAAACGGAGCAAACAGGAAGCACAGCCTCGCCTCAACAGGAAACTGATCTTAACAGTCAACAGTCCACACACCCACAGGTATCTGATTACAAGTGCACTTTTACTCTATTACCTTTGGACTTCCATATTGATCTGGGATTCAATACAAGTCACAGACGATATTTGTTTTCTATCACAACAAATCCCCGCCAAAAATTGGTTAGATATGAGAAATCTTATCCAGGGTTATGTATGCAATTCAAATTACTTCACGTATATTTCTGAACACAGAAATTATGTATTTGAAGTGTAGTGAAAGTATTGATTTGTTGATTTGTTAACTTTTTTAATCATTAAGTATCTTGGGAAAATTAGGGGAGTAAGGTTTAAAAATGAAGTTGCATCCTCCATCATTTATATGAACTCAGGATGTGCAACCACATTTCTCATACTCATAGTGCGACTAAATGACTCCAAAAAATGACAGACAAGCTCCTTCATGGTGAAGAACTACCTCCATCAAAAAATCGCACTTTAAGAAACATCTCTGAGTTTTGAGTCTTTACCAAGAAAATACTGACATCTGTTAGAAGACATCAGAGTTTAATTAGGAAGCAAACCTTAGACATAAAAGCAGAACAGGAAGTGAGGAAGTAGGGAAGTATTGGGTGAAAGCATAAAGCACATAAATAAATTGTGATATATATATATACTTCTCGGTTGCATGTTATGAGGAAGCAGGCGTGTGAGATGAGTTGGGCGCTGTAGCAAAGCACCCGGAGCAGCGAGGCGCATGTTGTCTCCGCATTTTGCAAGACAGGAAACGAGAGAAGCAGAGGGACAGAACCAGTGCACTTTGTCATCCTTAGCTCTCACAACATAGCAGTCAATCAGAGAGGAAACAGGCGAGGTCTCCTATGAAGGGATTTTAATTTTGATTGATGCATCCTTGAGAGAAAAGACAGAACCTGAATGTGAAATGGGAACCGAGGAGAAAGATCTAGAGCCTGCAGCTCAACAACCACCGAAGGAACAGGGGTCACTGGAAAAGGAAAAGGATTCTCCTGTAGAGGGACAGACCCCTGAGACCCCCGACCCCCTGAACACGTACAAGTGGCACACCGGCTCCAAGGGAGCGCTGGATGAAGTGAAAGAAGATGGAGAAGGAGCAGCAGCTTCTGCCACATCCACACTAGACAAGATTCAGAAGGCCTCCACCAACAAATGGAGCAAGATGCAAAACTGGCGCAAGGCCCTGAGCGAAGACCCCGGAGACAAACACGGGGGGAAAGGTGGAGAGGGGGCCAAGCCGGAGAAAAGCCTCAGGAAGAACCCCTTCAGAAGAGCTCTGTCTGAGCCCCCGGGGTCCCTGTTCGCTGCCATGTCCCCCTCCTCCACTTCTAGCCCCCAACCTCATGCAGCTTCAGCATCTGCTGCAGCAGAGAGCTCAGGGATCACCTCCCCGGACCCCGCACAGAGAGCAGGCGGGGGGGCCCTCCTGAAAAAGTACCTGAGGACTGTGTCCCAGAAGCTGAAGAGGCCCAGGCTGCAGAGTCGGAACAGCACCCCGTCACTACTGCAAGGTAACACCACCTAACCTGCAAACTTTATATAACAGTGTAATGTTTGAGATCAGCACAGCAGTCGAAAGGAGAAATATACTTAAAGTAGCGACAGTAAAAGTAGTCATTGTTTGATTGGTCCATTTCAGAATAATATATATGATATGTTTTATAATGATTGATCATGAAAGTGTTCTCAAAGCTGGTGACGGTGCAGCTAGTTTGAATGACTTTGTATACTGCAGGGTAGCTTGTGGATTTACTCCAGGTGGAACTAAAGTCTGATTTAAGGCTTGATTATATTTCACATCATTCATCTACATCTGTGAAGTAACTAAAGGTATTAAATACATTTAGTGGAGCAAAAGTACACCATTAGCTCTGAACTGTAGTGGAGTAGAAGTACAAAGTAGCAAAACATTTATATACTCTTGTAAAGTACAAGTATCTCAACATTTTATTTAAGTACAGTGCTTTAGTAAGTGTGCTTTGTTACTTTACACCACTGTTACATACATGCATCAAATTATAGTAACATGTAAATACACATTTTGGATTCATTCAGCAAAATGGTCACCCCATGCGGTTAAATCATGATTTCCTTTCACTGTAGGTAGTATCATTCAGTCACATACTAACAGTGGGTGCTGTGACTGTTTTCACAACGAGACATGATTCATAGCCAACTGTGAACAGTGTTTCAGCCTGTAAGAGATGTAAGAGAACAACACGACACACCCTTAAAAAAGCTGACACACTTTAAAAAGACAACCCTAAAGAGGAATTTAGGTAATCTTTTAGTTAAAAAAATAAATTAGTTTAATAACCCTGGGATTACATTATATGAAACTATCTATATAAAAGCTAGAGATAAATGGAAAAACTACTTTGGGTTCTTCATTTAAAAAGCTTCCACGCAAAAGAGCTGATCTCAGAAAAAATATAAAACCTATGATTGGTTCAGATTGATTCGTTTGTACAGTCTATGATGTGATACAAGGGTATTTTAAACCACATACACCAGCAGCTCAATTAAACATCATAACGTTTATTTAGTAAACACAGTTTTCCAGTAAGTTGACTGTCATAAGGCTTGACGACATATACAGATATAAAGGAGCATCTGCGTCAATACGTTGTTACCTCAAAAAGCTACTTATTGTCTAAAGATTTATAGACATATGACCAATCACATGTTCAGAGTTCTGTGTAAGTGTGAAGCAAGAATGGAGGAGATCAGCAATATCCAGATTCAGAATACTTTCTTGTAAATTACATTTACATTTAATGTAAATGTGACTTTGGCACTTGCTATTAAAATAACCGTAAATCACCGTACAATTCATACAAACAAAAACAGGGAAAATGCATCTTACAGTCTCAATAAAAATGCTAAGTGGTTTGTTCTTCCACTGGCTTGGGTACATTAAATATCAGTTGTATTAAAAATAGATAATTTACTATATATACATTAAAATAAGGTGATGGTATTTGTGTCAGATTCTCCTTTAGGCCTGGAAAGGGGGCTTAAGTTTCAAGTCCATTTTAAACAGAGAAATCAAGAGTCTGGTTGACGCAGATCAAGTTTATAATGTATGCTTTATTTAGGATCTCAATTTGTCCTAACAAAGGTAACAACTATTCTTCATACGGTCCACATAACAGACAGAGAAAGCCATTTAAACATCAGAATCTATGGCCATTTTCTTTCCCACTGAAACAGACTTTAGCAGAACCCAGACTTTCTAAATGACTACTGTCAGACCCTCAAGGTGACATGACAAAAAAACTAAAATCACTTTCCAAAAAAGGTCAAAACTGCTGAGAAAAGGCCCAGAACTTACAAACCGCTCTCACAGGAAACATCCGCTCTGCGGAGAAGGAAATCAAAGCGTTTAGAAAAGATACATAATTGAACCATTTGCACTGTATAGCACTGAGGTGTGAGGCTCCATGTACAGTCTCCTTGTTTTAAAAACAGTGGATAAATCGAATTCAAACCCAACAGACCAAGTAAATGAATGGTTGAATAAGGTCAATATACCTTTTCTTTAGTACCAATACAATAGTTAACCAAACCTACAGCTATATTTGAGGAAGTTACCCTACCTGCTGTCTATCACAGAAGTAAAAGGTAATGTTGACCTTCCCTTTAGTGACATCAGGAATCTCAACTCAATTTCAGAAAATTAGACCTTGTCAAAGTTTCCAAAAAAACTAGGAAACACACAACACACAGCTATAGGTTTAACTGTAAAATAAATTGTAATCCTTATTAAAATATTGATTAAATGTATCATCTCTAAGCGGTTGACCAATCACAACTCAGCCGGCCAGCTAACCAATCAGAGCAGACTGGGCTCTGGTTTCACAGAAGGTGAAAAGAGGTGCTGCAACACAGGCAGCATGAGAAAAATACATGTCACAGTAGAGACACTACACACAAATATGCACCTAATAACGAGCATAACAGGGACTCTTTAATCTATAGGCTACTAAGTAAAACATCATGCAAGTTAAGCGCATTATAAAAGAGAACATTTCAACCTAAAATGCCATTAAAATATATGTTGAAGGGCATATTCATCAAAACAAAACAAAAACGCCAGAGGAACCACAGGATGTGTGCAGCTCTCTCATCCTGGTGTGTGATGAAAAGAGAGCGATAGCATCAGTTACCCCGGCAACTTCACTAATGGGAGTGACCAAGTTCTGTGCGAGATAAGTACCACCATGCCATAATTGAGCCAGCGTGTGCCAGCAATTAAGTCCCTGTGATGTCCTCATTTGATTGAACTATAGTTGGTTTTCCAAAGTGTGAGGAATTATATTGTCATTTATTTACCAGAATGGGTCCAGAATGAGATTATTGGGTGTGGGTAAACCACATGCAACTGTGTCAATTCTATAGTGAGGAATATCAATGTGTCTGTTGGTGTGCCAGGTTTGGGTGAGGTTGGACCCGCTGAACTCCTAAGACAACAATGGGCCCCGCACCAGGAGGTGCCCTTATGGGACATTACCAGCTGTATTCTTGAAGATGGACAAATTATCATATCTCCAGAGGAAGAGGTACCAATACACACACATGATTCACCAAAACTCCCTCAACCTGTGGAAAACATGAAAATGTTTGACTAACAGAGAGGGGAAAGCACTAAACATCCGCTGACAAATATGTGTTTGTGTTTGTGCGTCTTTCTTAGCCAACGATGTGGACCCGAAACCGTATCAGCAGTTTCCTGTCAGCACACAGCATGCAGAACCTCGCAGATATGGAAACAGGTTAATACATTTACATATTTAAAGCTACTACAAGGTATTCTTATTTTCGTGTTGATTTTGGCGGCGCCTTTGGAGAAAGACTGCAACTCCCATGAGCACCCCTGCCTTGTGTCCCAATAATCTTGTTCTGGCAGGACAGGGCCTTTTTTTTGGAAGTGAAGGAAAGACTTGGGTATTTACTAGGTTTACTCACTTCAGTGGCCTGGCCTCTACATTTCATACAAATGACGGTCAATTGTGTACCCAAATGTAGCTACCGTTAGCAACATTCATAAAAGGTTACCCAAAGTGTTAGCTAGCCTTGCTTAAGCCACCAACTTAAATTAATATATTGATTTGTATCCCATGTTGATCATACCTCAGTGACAGCCTTCACCACAAAATATATGACATAGCATTTTTATTTTTTAAAGAATAATGTCCAATGTGCTTCATTACTATGCTAACGTTACTACCCACTTGGAGACTTAACTTGTGTAAATGTAGACAAAGGAAAAACCTTTGGTCTATATATGTATTGAGTCTTAATCAATATGAGGGGTGGTGGTGGCGGCGAAGTCCATAGGGACTTGGCTTAGCAACTGGAATGTCACCAGTTCTAGTCCCGGCAAGACCAAGTGCTACCGAGGTGTCCCTGAGCAAGGCAGCATTCCCTACACTGCTCCCAGGGCGTAGTTCATAATGGCACCCCACTGCTCCTAACACTAGGATGGGTCAAATGCAACCATTTCGACAATAAAAGTGCAAATCATTACATTCAAACGGTTTTATAATCAAGAAATAAACTCCTTTAAATAACTTTAAGCAAATTAAACAACAAAATCTTGCATTTTAAAATGTAACAATAAGCCAAGCATAGGGAATTTGGATGACCAGCGTTACAGCTACTGACATCACAGCAACGCTGAGTATGATGCTGCAGTCACAGAGGAAATAGCTGAATGTCTATGCGTGCGAGTGACTGTCAAATTACTTCCTCTAAGTCTTTTGGGGAAGATAACATCTCACTGGGTTGTTCTAGCAGTCCAATGGGCAGAGTCAGCTTCCATTCTACTCTGGCTCCTTGCTAAGAAGAAGCTGCACGGTGGAAGAGACTGATAGTTTTTGGCTAGTTGGCTTAGTGTCACCATCAATATATGTTAATGAAGAAAGGAGGGAAATGTCAAAGGGGCAGGGATCGAAGTAACAAGACTGTGGCACACCTCTGGAATAAATGATGGGATTTAGACGCTGGATTGTTTGTGGTGGGGCTTTCGGTAAGAAAAAGGAAAATCTTTCTTACAGAACTCTGCATTGTTAACTTTTTTATTCACATCGTTGACTTTAAAGATATTCTAATCTTATAAGAGAAGGGTTGCACATTCAGGGTAAATCATGGCAGTATTTGATTTTCTTATTTCATCCTCTCTGCTCTGCTGCTTTAAATGGGTTTCAATAATAAGAATGTATAGCCAACTAGTTAATTTTACTAAGATTGCTGCAGGTCCAGCTGAATACCACATCCTGTATGGCTTAATCTGAATGTATTTGCTAAGCTTTGAGTAATGTTTTGAGAGTTTACTCAAGTGCAGAAGTGAATGCTGGCATTGGTGTTGGAGGAATGACGACACAGGATTTTGAGAAAAGAGTTTGAACCCAAAGAGTGCCAGTATTGATCTTTATCTTCAATTTGGAATTGTATGCATAAGTGTATGATTGGCTTTTTTTTTTAAACTATAACATGGGAATGTTATAAAAACAATACATACAAATGATCTCTTTCCAATACTCAGAATGTAGCCCTGACCACGTGGGGTCACCGGGCGGCCCACGACCCAAGAACCAAGATGGCGGTGTCAGGGTGAGTATTGTACACAGAGGAGATACCAATCTTTCTACTACGTATGCATATCCTGTTGACGTTAAACATAATTGTCTTGATACATCATGCTTGCCTTATCTGCCCTCAGGCGTTGATCAAGCGACGTCTTGAGAACAGGGCCAAGAGGAATAGCACCACCCAACTGAACCCCATAGGTCAAAAAGGAAGCAGGTAATATGCACTGTAATGATTGTGAAAGCAAACAAAGTGAAGTGCTTAGACGTTCAAACGTTTTTTTATGTCGTGTTGGCTCTGTGCTACCAAACTTTATATTTGACATGAATAAAAGGTTAAAGTGCATAATTTTGTTGACTTTGATTTGTTTTTTAAATCAATGTTGGGTTAACAGTGAAGTAACGGTTGCCTATTCATTGTGCCCTTGTACTGTCCAAAACCTGACAGGGAAAAAACAAGTCACACTATCCTATCTGTGAGGCTAAGCTTCATGCTAACGTCAGCAAGCTCACAATGTTTAGAAGATATCATGTTTACCATGTCGGTATGCTACATCCTCTGGGGACCATGAATGTCTTCACAAAATGTAATGGCTATCAATGAGATCTCTACTAGGCCTTTTTTAATAGAAGAGAGACAAGATTCTAATCTATCATTACATACTGTATATCAAATAATATATATTCATGTAACCTTATTACCAGCATTTTGTGAAGGTTGTAGATAGAGCTAGAGTCCAATGGATATTGAAAGGTAAAAAAAACATCTATTACCCTTGACAAGTCATGGAATTTGACTCCATTCTGACTGACTTTTTGTACTTTTTTCTAAGGCACTATGGTTCTCGGGAGTCTGTGTCAATTCCAGTCAGCGCATTGGGGAGTCTAGATCTGAGTGCAGACACCAGCACTGTCATCAGGCCGGTCCACAGCTCCATTTTGGGGGAGAAGTACTGCTTTGAGGTACCTTCACTTCTGCATTGTGTCTATACTGCTTAAGTATCCTTGGGAGCATCATAGAGTGCCTCCAGTGTGTGGATAAAATAAACGTTCTATCCAAGTAAGGCTAGCATAGTCTTGTTGGCTCTTATGTTGTGGAGGGTGGGGTTAGATGAGCCAGTGGGTAAGTTCCCCCACCCCCTGTATCTAGGCAACTCTTCACATGTGTTGCCATGTGACCATACATTCAGGATTTGATGGAGAGAAGCACATGACGAACTTGTGAAAGTAAATTGGTCAATTTACCCCCAGATGGCTCAATGTACCCCTTGAATGGGGCAAGTCAAGCCACAGACCACTTTTTTGGAAGTAATATTTGCATGATTATGTGATAGATGTATTATTTGAATGTTGATTGACAAAGGTTGTTGTTTTCATTTGACTTCTATCTTGCTTTTCCTTGTCTAGAGGACAACATAAGTACACATTGGCTCATCTTTCTCCACTCTCCCCTACTTATAGGTGATAAACTCTGAGAACACCCACTGCTTTGGCTGCACCTCAGCTGCCGAACGTGATCGTTGGATTGAAGACTTGAGAAGGGTTGCCCAGCCAAACAAGGTAAGAAGTTAGCCTTTGGTTCAGAAAATGTGTCATGCTAAATCATAATCCTAAAAAAATACCTGCATCATTGTTCACAGGATAACATCGAGCGCACAGAGAACTCCTTGAGTCTTTGGATAAATGAAGCTAAGGATCTGCCTCCCAAACGGAGTTATTACTGTGAGTTGCACCTAGACGGTACCCTCTTTGCCCGGACCAGCAGCCGGATTGTTGATAAACCGTCTCACCGCTCCAACGTGGCAGGGGACAACTCTTCTGGGTTTTCAGGAGGCATCGGGGCAAGTGGAGGTGCAGCTGGAGGGTGTCAGTTATTTTGGGGGGAATTCTTTGAGCTCGACAACCTGCCATGTGTCTCCCAAATCACCCTGCACCTCTTCAGAGAAGAAGACCCCAAGAAAAAGCGTCACTCCCGAGATGAATCCAGCCTGCACCCACTGGGCAGTGTGGCCATACCTTTACCTGAGATCCGAGGGAGGACCTATCAGGAGAAGTGGTATCCCATTGCTCCATACAAGTCCTCTGGCACAGCTGGGACCAAAGAGCAGCTGGGGCCACAGGCTTCACTCCGCATCAAGGCCCGTTTTCAGAACTTGCAAGTGCAGCCCATGGAGAAATACAAAGAGTTTGCTGAGTATGTGACGGTGGATTATGTTGACATGTGCAGAAACCTGGAACCTCTGCTGAATGTGAAGGAGAAGGAAGAGCTGGCAGGGGCTCTGGTCCATGTACTGCAGAGCATTGGCAAAGCTAAGGTAGAGTCTCAAAGAAAATGCATATGACAAATGAACTCATAGCCCAATAAAAAAAAGACAACAAAAAGGTTTAATCAGACATGTAATTTGTATGCTTCAGGAGTTCCTCCTTGATCTGGGCAGTGCGGAGGTGGAGCGTCTGGGAGAGAGGGAGGCATTGATCTTCAGAGAGAACACATTGGCCACTAAAGCCATAGATGAATATATGAAGCTGGTTGGACAGAAGTACCTGATCGTCACACTAGGTGGGTAGCTCAGTGGCTTCTCCTAATTGGTATTGGTAGGGGTTTCGTTTTTTTCCTGAACTCTGTGCTATATTTTTCCGTGCAGGGGACTTCATCAACCGTCTTCACACCTCCGTGGAGAACTGTGAAGTTGACCCTCGTAAATGCTCTGCCTCTGAATTGCCAAACAACCAGAAGCACTTGATGGAAGCCTGTGAGGAGGTGGTGCAGAAGATTGTGGAGACCCATGGGTAAAATAACAGAACTCATCATAGAAAAAGACACAACATATCCGATGTAGCGGCTAAATAAAGAAATAAAGCAGAAATATAACTCAAAATAAAACTGCCACCAGTAAGCAAATCTTACACAGGAAAACTGTTCAATGTTCAGGGAAGAATAATATCCTTTCGTCTGTTTATTTTGTAGTATTTCAATAATACAATACATAAAGCACAATGGTTTCCCCTGTGGCATTTCCTATGTTTTTCTCTGGTAAAAAAACATAAACTCAATATGGTGCGCCAATCCCACCACCACCTGTGTTCAATATATACATAATCATCATGGTGCCCAACTAACCCGGTGCCCTAGCTCCAACATCAAATATTTAATGTTTAGGTTCTGATGAAAAATGTAATTAAAAAAGCTGATGCTTGATATGTTTCTTTCTTGCAGACCCTTTCCTGAAGAGTTAAACAAGATCTTCTCCAGCTGGGTTGAGCTGTGTGAAGACCAGGGCAGACCAGAGATTGGCCAGCGTCTCATCTCTGCTTCCCTCTTCCTCCGATTCTTATGTCCTGCTATCCTAAGTCCTTCTCTGTTTGGGCTGACACAGGCTTATCCAGAGTCAAACATTCTGCGTACCCTCACCTTGACAGCCAAAGTCATCCAAAATCTGGCCAACTTCACCCTGTGAGTGGCAATACAAATATAACGAGGATAAAGAATCTTCTTGGTTTACCTAAAGGGGCTTCAGTGTCTGAAATATGTATTTCTGGTTTAGGTTTGGAGAGAAGGAGGAGTACATGCTCTTCATGAATGAATTCCTGCAGCAGCACTGGGATGGAATGAGGGGTTTTCTACAAACAGTGTCGAATATAGAAACAGAAATCCCAATGTCTTCCTTCGATGGCTACGTGGATCTGCCTCTGCGCTTGGCTGTGCTTCATGGCCTTCTGGTGGACATCATCTACAAGAGAGACCAGGTAGGACAGAAAACTAATGCATCCAATTGTAGTTAGTTTTTAATGTTAGTGTAAATGTCAAAGTATTTCACTTCTGTGTGTACATGATCTGTAAGCTTGGTTTTGATAGAACCACAAGTCCTTTCATTATACGATTTTGTTTCCAAGAGTACATTCTGAGACTCACAGACAAATTAATTACATTAATATAATGGGATGGAAGTCACAAATTACCTGTTTTAAAGCCTTATTTACTAACATATCATGGTTTAGAGCAGAGCAGGGTGGACCCAAATGCAGACGGACTAATGTTCAACAGAAAATACCTTTAATTGGTAGCACAGGACAAGGAAAGGCCAATCAAAAGTAACAACACCCTACATAACACTGAGCACTTCCACAAAAGAAAACAAGGATCTGACAAAAAGAGAAAACCAGATCTTATACATGCAAGACTAATCACAAGGAGACAGCTGGGGAGGGCAGGAAATCACAAGGGCAGCAGGTGAGCAGAATCAGGTATTCAAACAGGAGGGAGCACACAGAGACAGGAACACAAATACATAACACAGGGGGGGAAGACTTTTAAAAAATAAAACAGGAAACTTGTGTGACAAAGCGTGACACGTGATAGTAAGAATGGGATCTACTGTATATCCAACATTTTTTGGATATGGGGCTGGGTTTTTTCAATCAGTCAGACTAGCTCCAGATTGACTACATCCTGATTGATGTTTGCATACAGCTTGCTTTAACATCATTTTTCTTTTACATACTATATCAAGAAACTGAACACAGGTCTAGGGTTTATTGGACCTAACAAAGCTTCTTCCTCCCTTAGGACAAAGTTGAAGAGCTGCACCCTCTGCCTTCCATTTTGAACCAGATAACAGAGTCACTGGGTCCAGATGCACATCGGATCATAATAAACGGGTATGTATAAGGCCTATAACCACTATTTTACGTTAAGATATAGAACATTTTTTACATGAAATCTGGATATACCAAATAACTGCGTGCAGTATACTATTGCAAAGTACATGGAATAATAAAATAAAATATGTGCAGTATTGTTATGGGAAGTGGTGTTAATGCACTTTATATTATATTTACAGCAATATTAGACATGCTTTGTGATATTGGGTTATAATAATAATGTTAATCAGGCATGCTTTTGTCTTGCAGCCAAATGGGACAAGTCAAACCAGTGTATGTTCTTCCTAAAGACTTGGGCAAGTTCAGCCCTCACCAGTCCTCCCTCCAGCAGCTTCCTGTGGACTCCAAAGGCCCACGAGACGGGTATGTGTGTTCCTAGGCTCAGCCAATGTTTATTTTTAGATGTCGATAACCATGTAATGCTTGACGACACTGCTGCTGTGACAAACTAATTTCCCAATTTCGGGTAAGTAAAGTATCTATCTATCTATCTATCTATCTATCTATCTATCTATCTATCTATCTATCTATCTATCTATCTATCTATCTATCTATCTATCTATCTATCTAT
>CALSBZ010046833.1:857755-875583 GCA_943591055.1 Gobionotothen gibberifrons | reverse complement strand
TATCTATCTATCTATCTATCTATCTATCTATCTATCTATCTATCTATTACTCCATTTGAGATGCATACATACAAAACGTTTTAAGTGCAGATATGGATAATTAAACTGCTTAAATGATTTGCAGATTTGCCAAATGTCATCATTAGTAAATGAATGTATGAATTCAATAGGGAGGGCAGGACTCGGAGGAGCATGAGAGAGAGGAAGCCAGTGACCAGAACCCAGAGTGCTCCACACAGACGGCCTGGTCAGGGCAAACACACCCTGAAGAGGCAGACGAGCTCTGAAGATCTGCCCACCGCTGAAAATGAACCGGACACGGAGACCAACCAACTGTTCATCTCATCCCCAAAAACTGTGAGTGCAAAGAGGGATTGGGACACTAGCTCGGCTGAATTGGTCAGCAGGCAGATTATTCCATTTCAGAATAATATATATGATATGTTTTATAATGATTGATCATGGTAGTGTTCTCAAAGCTGGTAAAGGTGCAGCTAGTTTGAATGACTTTGTATACTGCAGGGTAGCTTGTGAATTTACTCCAGGTGGAACTAAAGTCTGATTTAACACTTGATTAGATTTCACATCATTAATCCAGATCTGTAAAGTAACTAAAGGTATTAAATACATGTCATGGAGTAAAAGTACAATATATTTTAACATATGTGTTAACACAAAGATTTGTCTTTAATGTTTCATTAGAAGAACTTGAGTGCACTATCTTTCCTCTTTTTTCAGAGTGACAGTATCAAACGCACCCCTGCACCAGTTCCATGGATCAAAGTCATGCAGAGCAGGGAGTCCAGTGAGATGAAGACTGAGACTGAGCACTTCAACTTGCTGGATAGGGTATGTCAAAGTTGGACATGGTCTGTTCTTGTTCAGAAAATTACTTTTAGGAAGTAATCAAACAAGAGCTATTTAAGTTTTTGTAATGAGTATAACCCAGAAAAAAAGTATCCGCAGATTTGGAGACGTCTCTTTCCCAATTAGTCTATTTGCCAACAGTGTGAACCCTGAAATGTTGACTACCCGTCAACAACGTTTTATGTTAGAAATGGATGGTTTGGGGCGGCGCCAGGGGAAGCCAGGGGAAGCACCCCCCAGGATTGCCAAAGCACCCCCGAAGCACCAAGAAATATGTGTTATTTTTTTTCGAAAATTATTATTCTTTTTATTAAATTTGAAAAAGTATTGATTACATCAATGCAAATGTGAAACAAACACATTTTTGACCAAAAACATAAAGCCAACACATATGATTAGGCCAATGGCCAGCACCCATTACATTTTTGACCTACCCATAGGCTAAATTACTTTGTGACACTTGAGTGACTTCCTGTTAGCTAGAGCGTGTAGTGCCGTGAAAAGGGAGTCGGAGGCGGTGTATTCAGAATGGACTTCCACACTTTATTATCCATTAAACACTCAGAGGTTAATATATGAACTGCTCTCAGTGACAAGCTAGCAGGAATGACTAGCTAACACTACCGGTGTTTCCCATAAAGGGTCCGTGTAGCAACAACACAAACAAGGTGAATTATGGTCCCCAATACGGTGTCACCACACAAGCCCCCCCAGAATTCACATGTAAATGAAATCCTTATGGCGGGAGGGAACAACACGCCTACCCCTACGAGACCTGCGCACCGGAGTCGGTACAGCGACTTCCGCCTGTGCGGCCCCTGTCAGAGGAGGGGCCGGAACAACAGGTCTACACTCCATGACAGGAATCAAAGCTGGGGGTCGGCCCCGTCTCGGCGGTCGAGCCAGCACCACTGGCTGATCGACGTCCAAGTGAGCAGCCTTCACCCGGTCAACCGAGACGTGCTCGGCCTTGCCGCCCATGTCGACCTTGCCGCCCATGTCGACCACCAGGTGCTTGTCACCGTGTTCCAAGACCCGGAAAGGTCCATCGTAAGGGGGCTGCAGGTGGCCTCTGTGTGCGTCGTGACGGATGAAAACGTGCCCAGCCGAGCGTAGCTCCGCGGGAACTTGAGACCTTGGTGCACCGTGCTGAGTAGTCGGAACTGGAGCGAAAACCTCCGCTGCGTCCCGTAGGAAAACCCGCTGGGCCGTGGCAGACCAGGGAGCTGTAGCATTTGGGAGGAAATCCCCTGGAACTCTCAACGGCTGACCGTAGACCATCTCCGCTGAAGAGCACTGCAGATCCATCCAGGCCCAGCATCACCCACGGAAGCTTGTCGACCCAGTTACCGTCCGTAAGGCCGGCCTTGAGGGCCGCCTTCATGGAGCGATGGAAGCGCTCGCAGAGGCCGTTAGCCTGAGGGTGGTAAGCGATAGTCCTGTGCAGCTTAACCCCCAAACTGCCCGCCACGGCGTTCCAGAGCTCGGACGTGAACTGAGAGCCTCTGTCTGATGAAATGTCTGACGGGGTGCCAAAACGACACACCCACGTTGCAATGAAGGCCCGGGCAACGTCTGCGGCCGACGTCGAAACGAGCGGGACCGCCTCCGGCCAACGGGTCGTTCTGTCCACCATGGTGAGGAGGTAGGAAAAACCCTGAGAGGAAGGCAATGGACCCACTAGGTCAATGTTGACGTGATCAAACCTCCTCTCAGGCACCAAGAAACGCTCCAACAGGGCCTTCGTGTGGCGGTGCACCTTAGCGCGTTGACAAGCCACGCACTCTCTGGCCCAAGTCCTCACGTCCTTTTTCAGCCCTTGCCAAACGAACTTCGCCGCCACCAAACGTACCGAAGGCTTCACGCCGGGGTGTGACAGGCCGTGCACAGCCTCGAACACAGGACGCCTCCAACTGGCGGGGACGACAGGCCGCGACAGGCCCGTAGAGACGTCACACAGGAGAGCAGTGCCCGCGTCACCGAACACCACGTCCTTCAAACACAACCCAGCGCTCTCCAGCTTCAGAGCCTGGACGCCGGGGTCAGCGACCTGGTCCACCGCCATGCGATTATAATCCAGGCCCAACTGGACGGCACCGACGACGACTCTGGAGAGGCAATCAGCAACCAGGTTCGACTTGCCAGCCACGTGTTTAATGTCTGTAGTGAACTCTGATATGTAGGACAGCTGCCGCTGTTGACGTGCTGACCAAGGCTCCGCCACTTTTGACATGGCGAAGGTGAGCGGCTTGTGGTCGACAATGCCATAAACTCCCGGCCTTCCAGCATGAAACGGAAGTGCCGCACGGCCATCCAAAGACCCAGGAGCTCGCGGTCAAAGGCGCTGTACTTGCGTTCTCTGGGCGTCAGTTTACGGCTGAAAAAGGCGAGCGGCTGCCAAGCGCCCTCCACCCACTGCTCGTGCACTGCGCCGACCGCGTAGTCCGTAGATGATGGATGTGCCAGCAAAGCCGCCTGAGCCAACGCGGTCTTGACCTCAACAAAAGCGACGTCCGCCTCCGCTGTCCAGTCGATCGCCTGGACGGGGGTCTTGCCCTTCAACGCTTCATACAGCGGCCGCATGATGTGTGCGGCCCGGGCGATGAAACGGTGGTAGAAGGTCACCATCCCCAGAAACTCACGGAGCGACCGGGCTGTGAGCGGGCGAGGAAAAGCCCCCACAGCCTCCACCTTCGCTGGCAGAGGTGTCGCACCGTCTTTGGTGACGCGGTGCCCCAGGAAATCAATGTCAGACATCCCGAACTGGCACTTTGCAGGGTTGATGATCAATCCGTGTTCGCTGAGCCGCGTGAAAAGGGCTCGGAGGTGGGACAGCTGCTCCTGCACTGAAGCGCTGGCGACGAGTATGTCGTCGAGGTAGACAAACACAAACGGCAGGTCCCGCAGCACCGAATCCATCAGGCGCTGGAACGTCTGCGCTGCATTCTTGAGCCCAAAAGGCATCCGCAGGAACTCAAAAAGTCCAAAAGGCGTTATCACTGCTGTCTTGGGAATGTCCAGGGGGTGCATGGGCACCTGGTGGTATCCACGCACCAGGTCCACTTTGGAAAACACCCCCGTACCGGCCAGATGCGAAAAGTCCTGAATGTGTTCCAGTAGACAGGAGGCCCCTCGGTGGTGACGTGGTGCTCCACGCCATGCTTAGTGGTAAGCGCAGAGAAGGTGGGCAGTGACAGGTCTGGAAACTCGGCTAACAGTCTGAGAAACGTGTCTGCCCCCGACAGCGAGCCCGACAGCCCGTCGTACGCTGCGCTGCCAAGTGTGCACACGAGGGAAGAAAACGTTAAGGCGTCCACCAAACGCCTATTCTTAACGTCCACAAAAAATCCGCCCCGAGGAGGGGAAAAGAAATGTCCGCTGTCACAAAATCCCAGCTGAAACGTTGTCCACCGATGCACAAACACATAGGCCTCATGCCGTACGTGCAAATGGGACCGCTGTTAGCCGTCGTCAATCGAGGTCCGTGCCCACCACGGGTAACGTCTTCATTCGACGCGGGAACTACGCTCCGTTGAGCGCCCGTGTCACACAGAAACAGGCCCCCCGAAACGCTGACGAAGAGGAGCCTGCCCGTGCCACCGACGCTCAGGGCCACTACTGAGCGCCGGCCCCTCCGTTTCCCGGGGGTTTGTAGCTGCATGGAGCGATGCATTTATTCGCCCTTGCCCCGAAACGTGCGTGGTAACAGCACTCTCCGGTGTCTCCACGCCGGCTCGATACAGCCGTGTCCGGCCTCCGCCACGCTTTCTTGACTGCAGATGGGCCGCTGAGCGTCGCAGCTAACGTCTCTGCACCGGGCTGTTGTGTAGCCAGGAAAAAACGATCCGCTTCCTCAGCCACACCACACTAGAGGAGGTGAGGTCCACTCCCGACTTGTAAAAATAGCAATTTACCCCTGCTTACACCTATATGCCGTGAGCTGTTTATCGAAGTCGCGGGTACATTGTGTGTGGGGAGTGTTGCAGTAGAAAATTCAACTGTAGCGCTGGCGCATTAATGGGAAACCCTTAATGTTTGAGCACCCTCTATGAAACGTCAAGCTACCCCACAGCACCCCCTAGAGAAAATCTCTGGCGCCGCAACTGTACCCAGCACATGTCGGAAACTAACTCGCATATGGGCAATTTGCACAATTAGCATTAGCATTTTTAAGTTTTGACTCCCTTAACGCTTTGAAATCGACCCAAAATTCATCAAAATCAGCCCACTCGTAGTACAATTATGGCCACTTTCTGACTGCCATGTCAGAAATTGATTCAGCAACCTGACTAACCCCAAAAAGTTGTAACCACCATTTGGCCACTACAAAAATGTGCCTCAACACCCAACTCACATAGTGGGGGCTTGGAATCAGTGTGATGCTGACTTCTGAGTTGGCCAACAAAAAGGACAGAAACCTAATGGCCTTTTCCGTTTACCTCAGAAGATCAAACACCTGAATGGGCCGCCTTTATGTTACAAGTGGAACATCTGTTGGTCGTCTTAGCGGAATTATCAATAACAGTTCAATAGAAACATGATATTCAATTGGCAGTTGTTTGTCTAACAAACACAGATGGACATGTGCACGGATCAAATTGGATAGTACTGTGTATATCCACAATTTAATGATACACGAATAAGACAGAACTTTCAAAACAATATATATTACTACAGCACTCTTGGTTGATTGGATTCTGAGGTTGGTGTTTTTGAGATTCTTCTTTCAAAGTTTGTATTCGGACTTCACAGGTCAAATTCCTGATTTCCTGATCAAGAACGTGCATTACAAATATTTACAGCCCAGTTTATTTATATGTTTTCTTTTCTTATTTATTTGGGTATGTAGTGTTCAGATTTTTTTCAAAATGTAAAAGTGGGCCTTAGTTGCAAAAGATAGATAACCCGTTCTAAAGTATAAGCTAATTAAATGAAATGTAATAAAATGTCAAACTGTTATTCACACACCAGCACGCTCAGGAGCTCTCAGAGCTTCGTCTGGGGATAGAGCAGGTGACAGAGAGCGAGCTGGACATGGCAAAGCGTTTGGAGGACTTTATCATCCAGAGCCAGGACCAGAATGCAATGATGCTGGCTGAGGTGACCGATCTTCGGAATCAGCTGGCGATGAGAGACGAGCAGCTGGCCAGCGCCGCCTTCAGGTACAAGAGCTAAACAGAAATCATGCATTCTAGTTCCATTGTAGAGCAAAGATATTCAGCTTTTAAGACAATCCTAATACATTTTGCCTGCACGAAGAGGTGGGAGAAGTACTCAGATTGTGTACTTAAGTAAAAGTAAAAGTACCAGAGTGTAGGAATACTCTGTTACAAGTAAAAGTCCTGCAATAAAAAATGTATAAGTAAAAGTATGTGTGTGTGTGTGTGTGTGTGGTGTCACAGGCTGGGTGTGATTGAGGAGGAGAGGGAGGAAGATGAGAGGAAGCTGAGTGTTGCCATGGCCGCAGCCGAGCGAGTCAATATACTGGTAAGCATTGTGAAAGAAAAAGTGTAAATGATAATTAACTTCTATTCAACCACATGTCAGTCCAACTGCACCAAACATGCACCATCATATTTCTATACTTTTTTTTTTTACTATACTATGAGTAATTGTTTTTGCAGCTTTAAGGGGAAGTGTTGTGTAGCTTATTATTTTGCGTCAGATCTTTTTCTTTTGGTACAACCTACTGACTTTTTGCAGATATAGAAAATACATGTGCAAGTAAGGTACATTTAGGTCAAATCAAGCAAGACTAGTGTTCTGTTACATATAGTTACTGATTTAATCATCCAGTTTGTGTAGTTAGTTAGTTAGTACTGCTAAAGAATTGAGGAGGATTTGAGGCAAAGCACCACCCAACCTACAACACCCAAACCTTCTGATTGTTAATGTCAAAATAAATAAATAAATGTTATTGTCAATCAGACATTAAATTATTATTATTTACATTTTGTTTTTGGACAGATTGTGTGATGAAATCCTTATTTGCAGTCCTAAAATTGAAATTGAAATTAATTTTATGTCATTACATTTTTGCCTTTAACTGTGATGGAATAGATAAAAAAGATCATCTTAATTTCGTTGCATCTTTTTTTCATGATACTAATGTGTTTCCTATGAAGGTATTTAGGAGAAATCCCTTTATTGACAGTGTGCAGTGCTTGAAGTGATGGCTGTTTTGTACGTGCTCACAGGAGGAGCAGTTTGCAGACATGCTGAAGGACCTCGACCAGCTCAGCGAGGCCAACAACAGCAGCGGGCAAAACAAAATACAGCATCTTGAAAAGCCATACATCAACAGCAACTGAAAAGATTTAGAGCTGCAGTGTCACATTTTGTGAGAGTGGCTGTCTGATGTCAGAGTTATGTTTTCTTGATGAGATGTAAATTGACTTCATGAACATATTTAGAATGACTGGGCAAACTCCGAATCAGGTGAAAATAAACCTGCTTCTTGGCTTTTACTGTATCCCACTTAAAGATGTTATGGACTTGTAAACCTTTCTGATAAATAAACGGATTCTCTCTGAACATACTGCAGTGTCAGTGCAACAGTGATGGAACACGACAAAGCATATCTAAAATATTCTAAAATCCAAGCTGCACAGTTTGTGGAGTGTGGACTGCTACTTGGAGGGGTCCCAGTTCACCTCCTGCCCTGCCGTGGTGCCCTTGAGCAAGGCACCGGACACCCCCCTTCCCCCCTCACTCCCATTGCTCCCGGGCGCTGTACACTAGCTGCCCACTAGCTGCCCACTAGCTGCCCACTAGCTGCCCACTAGCTGCCCACTGCTCCTGGTACTAGGATGGGTTAAAAGCAGAGAACACATGTCACTGTGTGTGCTGTGTGCTCTGCATGTGTGACCATTAAAAGAGGGTTTCATCCCTCCCAATTCTATTCTATTTAGTTTGATGGCTTATGACCATCCATCTGTGTCTTGATAACAGGTTTTCAGTGTGATTTAGGTCATTCAAATGTCCCTTAGCAACAGTAAGATGACACGTGCACGATGAGGACGGTTGAATCCGCAGGAAAAGCTGGAGTCATGCAAAGGTCTTTATCCACAACCAGGGTTAGGAGGGTTACTTAAAAAAACGTATTGTGTTACAATTACTAGTTACCTGATTAAAAATGTAAACAGTAACCTAATGTGAGTATCAAAATATAAAGGTAATGTAGCCTGATTACTTTCTGTTAGTTTTGGATTACCTCAATATCAAATGCAATGCAAATAATCACAAGAGAAAAATAAATATCAATATGGTGTTTTTTACTTAAGTGTATTATGTAAGACAAGAGAACATGTGACCTTAGAAAAGAAGAAAACAATATATTTAGTATCAGAAATGATTTTATTGATAGGAAAACCTGCCTTTCATGAAGCATGTGCGTGCAGTAGCCTATACACAATGAAACACATGAGCACATACTGCAGTTTAAAAAAGCTGAAATAAAATCTGAGCTGACAGAAAATGCTCCATTTAAGTTTAATTTACACACACACTATTTTATTCAAATAAAGGTTCACCTACTGAATCACGACGCCCCAGAATGAACCACGGTTCTCATTCAATATCACTATCTAGTAGCAGGTAGATGAAGGTTTATACACCATACAATTCACTCTTACTTAAATACTTTTGACATTTGGGACTGTTTAAGCCTTCTTGTCAGGGTGCAGATAGATCAACATCTGTGGATAATGTTCTGGTCACCAAAACAATATTCACAAAGTAATTAAAGGTGCATGTTTCAAGGTAATTGTCTAGTTTGAAGTTAATTACATTCTTATCTAAGTAGGCCTACATAGTATTATTTACCATCTACATAAAACTGAAGTACAAGAAGTGAAAGTACTCATTTCAGAATCAATTAGGCTATATAACTGGATTATAATTATTGATACAGTTGGTGAAGGTATAGCTCATTTGAACTACTTTCATATACTGTCGGATATTTTAATCCATAAATCTATTTCTAATGATTTGTTAATTTGTATTTTGTATTAATGTGTGTATTCAAAGTATTAACTAATGTTGTTAAATAAATGTAGTGGAGTAATAAGTATAAAATACATACATTGGAGATATTTTTCTCTGCGGTGTGGAATACCTGTTCAATCAATACAAATGATTTCATTCGAAAATGTACAGCTGCTGTGAACGTAGTTTTTAAATAAAGTTTTTTGGGAGGGAAAAAGAAAAGAGGCGGGACTTCTGGTTTATCGTCACTTCTGCAGAGTATTTACGTCACATCCGCTAGTTTTAACACCGCGCCACCGGAGAAAGCAAGCACATAAACAACAGCGTCTCGTCAACGAAAGTTCTTTGTTCATCTCCAGCTAGAACCTTAAGCACCACGATGTCCGACAAGATGAGTATGTCCCTGGACGACATTATCAAGTTAAATAAGAAAGGCGGCGGCAGAGGCGGTGGCGGCGGCGGCGGCGCTGGAGGAAGATCATCCGAGCAGGGTGGAAGTTCTGGTCGGGCCGGTGGATCTTCAAGGCCGGCCAGGAGTCGACAGAATAACTTCAACCGTGATAGAAACAACAGAACAACACCGTACACCAGGGTAAGAGAGAGAAACCATTCACATGTGGACCAACATTTTAAATGAAAGCAGCGTGGTGAGGCGTTTCAAAATGCGTACATCGTGGCTGCTTATCGGTCGTTGTTAGCATTACACTTAATGGACTTCCCCTTACTAGTGTGGCTAACTAGCTAACTTGGAAGTAGAAACTTAAATAACTGACCACGAATGACTTAAATTGTCTACATTAAATTATGTCAGGGTGTTAAATTACATTTTCAGAAATAATTACTATGAATTAGGGCAGCGCCATTTAACCGTGTCCCCGTGGATATTTGTCCAACATGGCTGCTTTGTTTCCGAAGCTGTTCTTCGAGAGGCTATAATCTGAAATCTCAGTGAGGACGAACAATATTTCACTTCTCCCGCTAAAACGTTTTCCTCTACTAATTTGATGATTTTTGTTTTACCTAGAATTTTTGAAAGCTATTTATCTTTTTTTGATAAACTATTTTGTGGATTAACTGGATGAAACCCCTAGCCTGGTTCTCCAGACGTGTAGGGAGTCATTTAAAGGTATATTGTTTAGGATTAATTTGAATCTATTAGCCGAACTGGTAAAATATAAAGGATTTAGTGTTTATTGCAATTGGCTGAAACAAATGGTCATTGAGAAAATATTTGCACACATTTTCCCTACCAGTCATTTAAATGTATCCGTTTCAGACGTATCATTGCTTGTTCCCAGAACATTTGGATCCTAAACACATCGTTTTCTTATGTTTCTCTCAACAGCCCAGAGAGTTGCCAGACAAATGGCAGCATGATATGTTTGAGGAGCATGCTGGTGGACGCAGAGGACAACAGAGCGCTGTGGCAGAAAGAAGTGTAGAATGTAACGGCAAGCTGCTGGTATCCAATCTGGACTTTGGTGTCTCTGACTCTGATGTCAAGGTAATTGACTGAATCCCATGAATCCACATTATCATCAACGTGTTGTGAACAGGACTGATGTTTCTACTCTGCTCCACAGGAATTGTTTGCAGAGTTTGGAGACTTACTGAAGGCGTCTGTACACTATGACCGCTCTGGGCGCAGTAAAGGAACGGCCGATGTTCACTTTGAAACTAACGCAGCAGCACTCAAAGCCATGAAGCACTATAACGGTGTCCCACTTGACGGTGAGGATTCCATTCTCATGTTGAATTAAGTATTGTGATCGGTTATTCGGAATGAATTAATAACGAAATGTAATCCTTTTGATAGGCCGTCCCATGAAAATCCAGCAGCTGACTTCTGACGTTGACACACAGAGTAGACCATCTGTACAAAGGTATGTCATATGAGAATGGCTCTGCAGTTTGAGACCAGTATTTTGGGAGCACCGGAAAAGATTCACGATATCCCAGCATGTGTCTATCAGTGATTGGAGACTTAATAAGATAAAGGGACCTTTTTAGGATTGTATGATTTGGGAGGTTCTTATCCCTAATCGGCCTATTGTCACAGAATATGGTGTTGTGCGTGTCCCTAGTTTGGTGATGCTGATGGGAGTACCAGCAGCTAAATCAATTTCTTAAACCCTAAAAAAAAGTTAAAATGTTTGCCACATTTGATATTTTCACTGCTTTACTTTGTCAGCCAGCCCTTTCTGACAGGAAACTTCAGCTATTTCATTCATCTATTATCTTGCCAAAACAAACAGTCTCTCTTTTTTTTAATCAAAAAACATTCATTTTATCTTTCATGGATTGCTCTACCGTTGCCTTGATAAGAAATTAGTGTTTAGCTGGTTACTTAAGGTCTGGTGGCTTTTTAAATTGAGCATACATAACCATGGATGCTCCGATCGCCAATTTAATCAGCCTTCCATTTAAAGTGATCTTTAAAACTCAGTTAATGGGGCTCATTCACTGGCCCTTCCACAAATAACAACCAACATAATTATTACATTCAAATGAAGTACATCATTCAAGTTTACATTAACTTTGGAGAATAACATGAGCGGAAGCGCTCTCTTTTCCTCTCTCCTGACAGCCTGTCAGTATCTCATGCAGCTCACTGATCCAGTAATGAGTGACCTGGCAGTGAGGAATAAACATATTTATAACTAGTTTAGCTTGTTCCAGAGGTAGATAAAATAGCTAAGTGTGTAAGGTCTAACTCTTAGTGTCCGATTCGTCACAGCGGGTGGAGCTGCAGCATTTCTGCTTCACACACGTTGCATACCGCTATTTTACTGTCATTTTCGGACACCTTACGGCCAGACCGGTGAAGCCATTTTGGCGAGCTTGTTTTGCCGCGCACAGAGAAAAGTGTCATGTATTTTACGTCATGCGATCGGCATTTTTAGAGAGGATCGATCGGAGCATCCCTATACATAACTGCCCAAAAGGGTTGTCTAGTGATACAATACTCCAATTAATACTTTTAATGGTAGCTAAAATGTGTTCCTGCTTCATCATACTACCCTAAAAACCGGTCACCCTTTCAGAATGAGAAAACCTGTATTTGTGCCACAGAGGGGGAAATGTACATTGTTACAGAAAGTAAAGAGCTAAAGACAGCTTAGAAATTAAGAAGCATGCATCAAATATGTGGAAGCATACATTGCAGTTATTTAGAGTAGGTGACAGCAGCAGCCAGTAATGATAATAATTATGATCTCTTCGCAGTTCAAATGGAGGGTTTGACCGCAGCAGACTTGGACAGCCCAAGTTTGAAAGGAGTGAGAAGAGTGATAGGGGTGATCGCGGTGAAAGGAGAGAAAGAAGGCAAGGTGGTGGTGGCGGCGGTGGAGGTTACAGAGGAAGAGGAGGACGGGGAGGAGGAGGCGGAGGAGGAAGAGAAAAAAGACCTCAACTTTCTGCAGAGGAGCTTGACGCCCAGTTGGATGCATACAATGCCAAGGTGTGTACTCATGATGCATAAAATAACAGTTTAATATTTATTCTCCCATTACTGTAAAAATGTATGGATGATTTAATAATCACTTTTTTTGTATCTTTCAGATGGACACCAGCTAAAGTTCGAAGCACTCGGAAAGGATGATGCTCCTGTGCCCCTTTTTTCTTTCTTTGTTAAATCTGGTTGATCAGATACGATGTATCGGACCTTATTACACTTTTCGTTGTGTTTTTAAGCCATTTTATTGTATGGACCATGATATTTTGGTGGTTTTTAATATTTTTCAGTATTTTTGTAGCCATGTTTTCTGGAGCAGTTTTATGTTTTGAATTTTTTTGTTTTGTTCTAGGCCACCAGCTCCTGTGCTCTTTTCCAAGTGTATGTTGACCTGAAACACAATGGATTATTTTTCTTGAATCACCGAATATTGAATTGGTGGTCCCCAAGTCTGTTTAATGTTATGTGAAAAAGCTTCTGTGCTGAAGTTCTGTCATTTGGTACTGTATACTGGACACATGGACATATTTCATAGGGTTTTGTACATAAATAATTATATTGAATCATGTTTCTGGTGTTCATTTAGAAATGTCTCTTCCTGTGACAAATGCAGTTCCAACTTTTTTTAAAATTAAAAACAAATGAACTCAATATTGTCATATTTGAACTATTCTCATATTTCTTAATATGTCAGTCAGGTTAGCTAAAAAACCCTTTACATGGAGACGGTTCGTGTTGTATCTGCTACTTTTCTCTTTCGTATAGCCCGTTCGTTCACACGCGGCCGTAACGGAACCGTGGAAACGGACCCCTCAAATGATAGCGGGTCCCAATGTGTGTAGCTACTGACCATGCCTCAGATGTTAGTGCAAAATCTACAGCTCCTCTACCACAACCATCAGCAACAAGTGGACATGGAGAACTATATGAACTACATGTTGCTAAATCCACCGCGGAGCATAAACGGAAGGCATATGTACTACAGCGGGTCGAGCGGTCTCGTGTGAACGCACACGTTTCTTGAGCCGATACTGTGTGAACGGAATACTTTTTTGATATCGAATTCGGTTCCTTCTCCGTTTCGTGTAAACGGGGTCTAAGACTCTTCGCGTTACACCATATTCTGTTTAAGTACCATTGAAAGCTACTTTTTGCTGAACATTTATGGGATGCTTTCATTGTTAAACAAAACTGTACATATATTCTTTCTAAAATATTATATTTCCTACCATAAACTATTCAGTTTACCAGACCAAGGGACTGTAGCATAATGGCAAAATCATTTTTGTTACTTTTAGAAGTCTCAGTCCCACTTTGGTTAACGAATACCTCGTTCAATTTTAGGAATCTTTTTATCACATTAATTGGAAATAGCCTAAGTTAAATTGTTTAGATCAAGCCACCAGGAATTAAAAAGAAACCAATACTAAAGTTTACACTATAAAATAAAATGTTTGTAAGCTACACCTTTTCATTTAATTCCATTAAAACATGCTTTTAAAAGAAACTACAATAGCATATTATTTGGGTGTGAATGGTACCTTCACAGAAAGAAATTCTGAATATGACAGCACTACATCATTTGGCAAGATCCATTGTCAATCCATGAGTTTCAGAGAAAGTATCTTTAAGGATTGAAATTGTGATATATATACTAATACCCAATTTTTTAATTGTGTGGAAGTTGGCTATATTGATAAGATCATTTGATTGTTTTCTCTGTGGGACGAATAAAGGTTTTCTGATTTATTCTGAAATATATAACATTTTGGAGCGGGCCCTCGCACCTTACGTCGTCTGCATGCGTGCAGCGTGCGCGGACCTGTTCCCGGAAGCGTGCTGCGGGTGCCCGAAACGCAGGGCGGCGCCGTTCCCTTGTTCGCCATACTTGCACATGAGCGCAGAACAACGAAGGCACTTACTGCAAAGACAACTGACATCGCCACTTAAATATTAAGGTAAGTGTCCTCGGTTTCAAACGCAGCCTTTGACACATGTTCTAGAATAATCATAAACGGCGCACGCTACTTAGGCCGTTTTGATGTCCCTCCTGCTCCCCGTCACTTGATAACTTGCCAGGCTAACAGTAGCCGCAGGATCCCGTGAGATTGGCTGAAAATGAACTGAAACAGTGAGCATCTGGTCTGCCTCTCCTGTCCCCACCCTGTGTGACAGGGCAGGCGCCATGAAAAGTTGAGCCCCATGGTTGAGTTTAAATCCATTTCATTTTTCTCGCTGGATAACTTTATTGCAGCTGCCCTGGCAAGCTGTCAAAGCCGGCGTGTTAACCGGTTTATTGGAAACATGCCAGTCTACAGCAGTGGTAGCATTAGCTAGCTAGCATAGCCACAGTCTGTCATGTAAGGTGCCGTCCGTTTCCTCGTTACGGTAGCTGCGGTTAGCATCTTTACTTTCTTAACGTTACCTATTTGTTGTCGGTATTTAAATACAGTAGCTTTGGAAAAAAGAACATACTGGAGTTATCATGGTTAATATTTTTACGGGTTTTATTATGTCACATTTCTAGAAGGTGTGATACGTGACATAGAACACAATAGAGCAAGAGCATATTTCTTTTGTTTACACCTTTTGTTTAAAATGATGTTTTACATGACAGCCAGGCATCCTTCTCATCAGGCCAGCAGGGGCAGAGAGAGACTGGATGTTTGTGCTGTTGCCCTGCAGTTTGTTTACTACTAAAATTGATTTTCTTGGAAGAAGCCCAGGCCAGACAGAAGAGGTAAACTTCCTAGAGTCGATCAGACTGCAGCCTGCTGTGCATTTCCTCTGTATGTAATGTGAAGTTACTGGTATTGTGACTGCAGCACACTGCTTCTGTTCCCCTGGGTGGGTGGGGTGGGTGGGGTGGACATGTCACATTTGGATGCAAGTACAAATCTTGAAACTGCAAATTGTAGTTGTTTTACGACATCACGTTTGATATATATTCATAATTATTGTTTTTTCGAATGATGGAAACAAAGCACACATGTTCAATCTGAATAGGCCAATTAGGGAAAATAAAATAAAATGTATCAATCCTTTTTCATCAATGCAGCCATGTAGACCACGCCTTTTTAGAAAAAAAGATTCCCGATAGAGAAGGGAGAGGATCTTTTCGATTTCTTACCTGAGTGAAACAGAGTCGAATGCCAGAACTTACATAATGCCTTCACTGTGAAGCCCCCCCCCCCTCCTTCAACACATGTCCTGTCATTACAAACAGCCTCCCAAATGTCTGCCTCCTTCTGATATCACATTTTGTTGTGCAAAACAGTGGAGTGCATTGTGAGATCACAAGAATATTTAATAAAAGAAGAGTCCAGCCTCCTTCTCTGCTGCAGTGTTCTGTTTTATGACCCATCCTCTACACGGTTATAACAAAAGTCACATTCCAATGATCCTAGAGGTACCAGTGCTGGAGGAAATATATGAAACCAGTTATGGCTAATTTTGAGCTCTTCAAGTTGTTATTGGTTCATTCATGTTCAACTATTTGAATGTGTAGTGTTGGAATAGTAAGGAAGCCTTAAGGGCATTTTGAGCAGTTCTGCGCCCTGCTCAGGCACGTTCTGTGACAGCAGACTGAAGATCCTCAGTTTGTTCCTGAACTGCACGCAGACATTCCTCTGACTGCTGCTAGCTCGGGCTGGTCAGAGAAGAAGTATGTTGCAGAAGGAGGAGTCTGTATAGTCATCATTATATTCACTTACACATGTTGATAGGATTGTTGTTTTATACTTCACAGCTGTTTTGGCTTTATTATTTCAATAATGCATGTTTGATTTGCAATGTACAATTGGTTGTTTAGGCCTACTGTATTCACCCTAAACTTTCTCAGTCCCTTCCATTAAGGCTGCACAATTAATCAAAATGTATCCACTAGTAGTGCAATATGGACTAGTGCAATATTCAAATCACAGGAGGACCAATATTTGTTAAAGACTAAATATGTGTTAAAATACAATTTTGAATTAAATAAGTTCACCTACTTAAAGAGTTTTCCCTTTCCTGTAGTGCCTTAAATACGTTTTTTTGGTCATGGGGACATCACTAAATAATACTCAGGCTTCTATGGATAGCGCTTCCTTCAACACATTGTATGTGATATGCTAAGGGTCGGGACATCGGGAGCTTTTAAATCCCTTAGTGGTGGCTGTAGTTGTGTAATGTAGTTCCCTACCTGTGTTTAAATTCATGTTTTATTTTGATGTACGCACCATGACATCAAGTCAAATTCCTCGTATTTGTAATAAACCTGTTTCTGATTCTGATGTAAACTGATATAGTCATATGATATCAGTAGTCATTAAAGCATTATAATTGGCTCTTTGGAAGCGATAAAGATACAATTCGCTTTTAGTACGTTTCCATTATGGTTAGATCAAGGTAAGCCCATCACGTTATGTTTTTTGATCAAATGGTCCAATCATCAGTAAAACACTAAGAAAACTAAGGTAGTGCATATAATCCCCTCTGTCTAAAAAAAACCGTAGAACAAATGTTACTGTTGGGATCGACTGCATTGTGTTGCATATCAAAAGATGCAGTGGTGTTATGTCAAATCTTTTGCCACAAAACAGCCCTTCCTGCTTTTGTTAATCAATATATTTCAGCAGAGGCATTTCTCCAGCATTACCCTCCTCCTTAAAGGGGAGGGCCAAATACATCATGAACAAGCTTTGTACTGTTACATTTAACTTCAATTCATTAGCTTAGCATTAACTTAACTCACCAATTTCAATTGTATAGCCTAGATGATGTGACCTCTTGTTTGTACTTTGGATTGTTTAATTATATAATAATATGTTAGCATACAACGGAAAATTAATATAATATATAAATAATATACGTTTTAATACAATGAACTGGGATCTTGTTGCATATAAATAGCATAACAGCTAAAGGTTTGATTGGTCCATCTTTTCTGAAGCATCCCTGCAGGCAGATCTTTTTCTTAACATACCTCCCAACACATAAACAAATACCTTGTGCTGCCTATGACCTAAATGAGGGGCCATACCTCCCCAGGGAGAGGCTTTGTACCATGTGACCAGTGACGGTCTCATTCATGACTCTCCTGGTGGTGATGATGTTGTTTCAGAGAAATTGATACTCGATCTGTCAGTATTATCGTATTGAAAATGTCTTTCGATATAATTGCAGCGTGAGGAGTGTAAGGAGAAACAGTGCTGCCGTACTTTTTCTTCCTATTATATTTCAAAACCGGTTTTTTTTGTTCTTACTCTTGAACCCACTCTGTCTCCAGACATGGCCGAGGATGACGTGACTCCAGAGCAGCTAGCAGCCATTGCAGCTGAAAACGAAGAGCCAGACTCTGTGAACTACAAGCCCCCGGCCCAGAAGTCGTTGAAAGAGATCCAGGAGCTGGATAAGGACGATGAGAGCCTACGCAAATATAAGGAAACTCTGCTTGGCTCTGGGCCCTCTGGCGCTGGTAAGAGAGAGAGAGAGAGAGAGAGAGAGTGTGTGTGTGTGTGTGTGTGTGTGTGTGTGTGTG
>CALSBZ010046833.1:818065-839050 GCA_943591055.1 Gobionotothen gibberifrons | reverse complement strand
CACACACACACACACACACACACACACACACACACACACACACACCTTGAGACTACAAAACCCTGAAGAGATAGTGATCCTTAGTGCAGAGAGGAGCAGCTTGGTGGATGCTACAGTTGAGTCTGGCAGGGTTTCCTGGTAATTCCTCACTAGAGCATGTTGGGTAATCATTCCTGCCCTGATGTGTCTACACCTCAGATATAATTCAGTGTCAGCCCTCAGGTATGTTTCTCAGGAATGTGTGACCTTTGTGTGAAGGTCAGAAACGTACCGTTCTGTAGTCAGAGGAGGAGTCTCCTGGTAGACTCTCACTGCGGAGACAAACAAGAGATATTAATCCGCCAAAAGAATATCACAGGGCTACATTTCCATCTTAAAGTGTACCTTCATGAACTGGAAATATTACATTTCTGTTCACTACACAGTGGCAAACCAGCAGGTTCATATAGAATATAACAGTCAGTCTTCTCCAGCCAACCTTTAAATCCATCCAAAAAATAACAAAAGCCATAACATGGAAAAAAAATAAACTAAAAATAAACGATTCTGCTTTCTTGGCTTGTCTCTGATACGATGCAATATAAAAACAACATCAAAAAGAGATGAAGAAAATGAACGACTGAAACCATATGCAAGAGATTAAAAACAGTAACACTTACTTGGAGTTACTGTTACTGTTCCAATCGTCCAAATGAGCGTCCTCCTCTTCATTCTTAAAACAAAACAAAGAAATCTCACTATCTGCACAGCACTGGACTTCCATCGGAATGAATACATACTACAAAGAAGGGCACTTCACAGATCTGTGTGTTCTTAACCACGCTTTATTCATTACATGTTGTTACTCAAATGCTCTGATTGGACAGTCACTGATATGATCTGCCTCAGCTTGTTGCAGCATTGTATTTACAGCAGTTGTGTTTAGTTGAAATGTTGTACCAAATGATGTATGTAGTCACCTGACTGTCAAATCAAAGAAGCACAAAGGAATATTTTACAAACATTGAACTGGAAAGGTTTAAAAAAGTCTGCGTTTAAAACAATATGCAAAGCAGGAAGCTTGTGCTCCATTTTAGAATGAAATAACACATTTTAGCTTGAATGACCATTTTTCTATTTCTTTTTAAAAACTTTTAATAGACTAAAATAATGTTATAGTATAAATGTTGAACAGCTTTGACCTTCTTTTTTCTTTCTTTCAAAAATATATATATTGTTGAGTTTATCCTGCCTGGATTTTAAATCTGGGTCTAAATGGAATTAGATATATTCTCATAAACATATGCAGCTGCTCATTGATGACCTTGAAACATATTTAATAACCTTCGTAATGGAGAAAGCTGCCTAAAAGGCTGTATGTGAGACATGTTCAAGATCTGACCAGTTGGGTTTTGTCTTACGGTGGCACTTGTCCTTTCCCCTACTTTGATTAGATAGTTACCTCTGCGTCTGGCAGAAAGATGCCAGTGGAGCGTCTCTCCTTCCTCCCTCTCCTCCTGTCCTTCACTCCCAGACGCTTCTCCCCCTCCGCCTCCACCTGGCTCAGCGCGTCTGTATCTGAAACACATGCAGGCCCACAGAAACAAGTCAAAAAACGAACTACCAATAAAGATCCAAAAGAGAATGCATATGACAAACACAACTCAAACACAGAAGTTAACGTGAGGCTGGAGACTTCAGGATCACTTCAGGATTGATCCGAACAAATACGCAGTCATCAGCAGTGGCGGAGGGTAACTAAGCACATTTACTTAAAGAGGCCCGATTGTGCTTTTTGGAGCTCTCCCTCTCCTGTAGTCGCATATAAACACATCAAATAAGCTCAAATAATGATACTTCAAAAAAAGATATAATAAAAGATAAAATAATATAGAATAAAAGTAAGTAAAAGTGTGCACATTGTACTATAAGATATGTACTCAAATATATACAGTGGAGTATAGGTATAAATAAGATATTAAAGAGGCTCTTTTGTGCTTTTCCCTTTCCCTGTAGTATCTTCTGTAGCTTTGTGTGCATGTAAATGGTCTGCAAAGGCTCAAATCTCCGTGTTCCCTACAGAGAGTTTCTCTCCCACACACTCCCCTGCCTGAAACGCCTCCATTCGACTCTTTTATTTACTTCCATAACATAGTGACATCACTATGAAACACTCACGCTTCCATTGGCTAGCGCTCCAATACATTGTACTTGATAGGCTAAGGGTCTGAACATCTCTAAGCGGCTGTCACAAAAGAGCCGACAACCAATCAGAGCAGTCTGGCCTCTGGTAGAAGCTTTAGTTTCTTTGCATTGTTCATAAGGAATATAATGCATTATCCACACATTAACTTATACTTTAGTTGGATTTAAAAATGGCCATTCTGCTTGACAGTACTTTTTGTACTTTGAGTATATTTTGATGCCTATACTTTTGTACTTTTACTTAGGTAAAACTTTGAATGCAGGACTTGTAACAAAGTATTTCTACCTAAACTGTGGTATTTCTACTTGAGTTGAGTGTGACATTTAAGTACTTCTTCCAACTCTAGTCATCAAGTATCCAAATTGTACTTTCTGTTTAACAGGAAGCTCCCTTTTCTTCGTCAGATCTCTGCAAGTTCAGTCTTGAGTTCCCCATCAGAAAAACCAAACAAGAGTGGAGTGTGGGAGGGGGCGAAAGAACACCATAAAGAGGAAGATGTACACAACCAACTACACTATGACTTTATGGTAAACCACGCCTAATGGTCAACACCAGCAGCAGAAGCTCATGCGAGAAAAGCTCATTTCCTATCTGGCAGGGCACTCCACCCAAAACATACATCATGGTTATATTTGGCAGTCTGTATAACAGTAATCATTTGACTGGTGCGCACCCCTTTCAGCAGGCGTGATGGTAACGATGGGGCTGACAGGCTGGATGTTGCGAGGGGGGGGCTCTTCAGCTTTAGCCACCGTCTTCTCCGCTTCCTTCAAATCTGTCAGAGTCACACCCTGCAGGCACAGAGCAGAGAAGGAAATCATGCAACAGTTTCTTAGAAATGTATTCTGCCTCTCCATCGAGAAGCTAACCACATTCAGTGACTCACTGGTTCCAAACTGTGTTCAGGAAGGAGCTACACTTCACTAGATAAGGGTGTTTAGGCTTCTGGACCAATACTCAAATTGGCTAAAGCTACTCAATACTCATTTGACATGTATGCCTTTGAACATTTGTTTGGAGTTCTGGATGAAAATGGTCCAAAGATAATAAATATAATGATTCTGTTTGGTAAAATACATATTTTTAATGTCATTGTACCTGGTGCAATGACAATAAAGGAACTATAATCTATTCTTATCTTGATTAAGGGTTTAGAAGAAATACATTGCAAATCCAATTTCTATATGAAAAAATGATTTCCACAAACCATCACAAAGATTTCATTCTATTTAGACGGGTAACAGCACTGTATAGCACTTATACATTTAAAGGCACTCGAGATCATTTCTAAATGTATTTCAGTGTATCTGTAGGTCAGTGCTTCCATAGCTATTTGCTATAACAAGAAGCAGCAGCAGTACCTGTGTGGAGCGGCGAGACTGCCGCATCAGCCGTGAGCGAGCTTTCCTCTGAGACTCAGACTCCTCGTCTCTGCTTGGAGCCTGGAACCTAAACACATCAACAAATCATATGTTACATACACAGTATTAAGGCCATGTCCTACAAACACCCACTAACATCTGGCTTTCTCTTGAGGGAGATAAACATTTTAGATGTAATAATAAATGTGTTGATGTTGTTGATGCCTATGAGATGAACTATGTTAGGAAGTCACGTACTGCGGAAGCTGAATGTTCGACTGTATCAAACTTGCCATAAGGTCAGCATTTCTTTGAATAATGATGTTTAGGAAACACACTCTGAAAGCCTGTCACAGAAACATATGGTCTTTCCTTCCATGCCACATGAAGTTCAAGTATTCAGAACTATCAACTCTCAATATTATGAAGAATTTCTCTGACATTTCTTTTGTGGGAAAGGTTACATGCAGCATTGCATCCTGGGAAAAATAGTCAAATCCTAAACAAGTGATGGAAAAGATATTTATATTTATAACATTAGGGATTTTGACAGTTATTATAATCTATCAATATTCAAAACGTACTTCTACAATGCTCTCCTGCCACCAGACTCTGCTTGACAGAGTCAGACATACTACCAGAACCTTTTTTAACACCAACTCTGGGATGAAAATAATCGGAATAAGTAAAACATATTGCCTAGTTCAGCAGGTTTTCCAAGGTTTAAAAACCTGCATATACACACCAGTTGTGTTAGAAACAGGGTATTAAATCACCCTTGTCATATACCAGGCATGACAGATTGTTGGATAGGGCATCAAGTAGAATGAAGTGGTATTAAATTAGGGTTCCTGTCTTGTTTCTTACTTGCGCCGGTCTGTGTTGGGGGTGTTGGGGCTCTCAGCCGCGCCTTCCCTGGTCTGAGGGGTGGGTTGGACTCTGGCGGTGCGGTTAGCCTTGTCCTGCTCCTTCTCCTCATCATCTCTCTCCTCTGGTGTCTGACAAACACAAGAAAAACACCAGAAACTTAACTGTAATGAACTGTTCCAAATCCAAATGCTATGGCCCTAGGGGGGGAAACGTCATTAATGTCAACGTGCTGTTCTAATGTGTCTTTTTAGATCACAGTAAGAAAAGACCAGAAGAAGTTTCTTCACACGTCTTCATCAGAAGTGTGTCTAAAACCTCTGTTGAAATGATGTGTGTGAAGGCGGGAACTCTTAGTTTAAATCAGTAAGTATTCAATTAGATTTACTCCTCCATTAGATATACCACAATCTGACCTCTTCTCAGATTGCTTTGATCTCAACACTATTGAATCAAAATCCCAATCCTTACTGCACATTTGTTTCTATTAATCTGCCATTCAAGTTTGTGGGTTTAGTTTTTGGGAGCTTTAATGACATCAATTGTTAGTATTGTTACGTTGAACCCAAACAAGCTGTTTCTAAAGCATATGCTATGTGGAGTGTGTGAGTATCCGATATAACAGAAGAAAAGGATGATGAATATGCAACATTATGTCTTATTCAACAGTCAGACTATTAACAAATGAACCAAAGATCTCCAGAGAAGAGTCAAATATGTTTGCAATATCAAAGATGTTTTACTACATTTGGAAGACTTGGCAGAGAGAAACCGTTTTTTGTGTGACATTTTGATCAGTGATTTGTACCTTGTCCGCAGGGCTAACTGTGGACGTGGTCGCACTCTCTGGACTGGACACAGTGGAGCTTTCTGAAAAGGGGAGAGAGCATATATTTGAATCAGCATGCAAACACATGTGTAGTAGTTGTGGGCAGACTGTCAGAAGAGCCGCTGTCTTACCGGGGCTGCTCTCTTTCTCCTCGCTCAGCTCCAGGCCCCCTGACACGCCTCTCTCTTTGGACTGGTCCTGCACGTTCATCTTTTCTTTACTGCTCATCCTGCACACGGAGCTCCTGGAAAGAGGACAGAAGCTAGTTAAGAGGGGCCTCAATGGATGAGATAAAGGGAGACTTGTGTAGGTCTCCCTGCGCTTATTACATACTACTGTTTATTTTGCCGTAATATATGTTGTTAAGGAATTTAACGTTAACACCTAATAGATTGGTGCATGAGTCCTTAAACCAGGATATTGGTTAGCATTTACTGTTTAACGGTTCTTTCTTCTCAAAGTCAACGTTTTTCTAAAGCTGATGATTTGTTTGGTTCTACCATTTGAATCAGTATATGCCCCATATAAAAACAGCTGCTGCTAACATCGACTTCATGAGACTGCTAAACGTCATCACGCTAAACATTAGCCACCTTTAGCCTAACGGTGGTGACCTGAAGTTACATGACCATCATGTAGTTAGTTTATAGCCTAACTTTAGCTTTTCACTTCTGTTTTGCATTTGCCAAATATGCCATTGCTTATTCACTGCACCACTCTATACCTGTCAGGGAAACCTGCCCTAAATGTTCACAGGAAGGAACCCATTATATTAAAAAAAAGAGAGAAACACGTGTTATTCAGATAAGTTGCATATTGATATCTACCTCCGCCGTTTGTTTTGTGCGTTCGCAGCAGTGGAGCCTTGTTGGTTTTGCTTTTCCAATATGGACTGTGGAGAGATAGAGGGAGCTGTGAGTGATCATTTGAATCACCTTAAGTAAATGCATGTAATACTAGGAAGGCAAACTCTTTCTCACATTTGCTTGTGTCTGTGATAACTCTTCCAAGAGCTCCTCAACGCTTTCATCAGCCACATCATATGGTGTCTGACCCTACAAAATAAAGAAACAATTGAAAACAAACGTATTATGATATGTGATGTTAGATTTACAGTAAAGTACAGTTAGCTCCCCAATGAGTTAAATTAAAGGTCCCATGTCATGGCCATTTCTACTGATCATAATTCCATTGTTGAGGTCTACTAGAATAGATGTGTTACAACTCTCATTGGTTTCTCATACAGCATCTCTGTATAGTATGTGTATTCACTCTCTGTCCTACACGGCTTGTTGGAACTCCTGCCCCCCCCCCTCCCTGTGAGCCCAGTGGCCGTCTGCGAGACAGCGAGACACAGCGAAACCCAGCCCGAACACACACACACACACTCCCAGCCTCGCCGTCTCAGGGAGGAGAAATCGGCGGAGCTGCAGCTGAGAAAAGATTGAGTGTGTGTGAGGAAATCTTAATGTAACGGCTCCGCGGACGTAACTTAACGGCTCCACGGATTGGTCCATTTGGGTATGGGCACGTCACTGTACCCAGGAAGAAAAAGATAAATCTCCAACGAGGCGTTCTGGGGCAGCACAGACAGGTCTTTTCTGTGTTAGAGTTTTACTCGCTACAGGGTGTACTTTGAGGGTTTGTGACTTTGCAGACTGTTTACATGCAGAGAACCCTTCATAACACAAGGGGACGGGTAATAACCGGAAGTGCATGACATGGGCCCTTTAAAGATCTCCTATCATGCTATTTTTTGGCATATATTATGCGTCTCAGATATATAAATAACATGTCTATGATGTGTTTTGCTCAAAATACCAAACAGATCAGGCATCCCTCATACCCCTCTATTTCAGCCCTGTTAGAGAAGTGCTGATTCTTGGTCAGTAGCTGCTGGCCCCGCCCCCTTTTGAGCACGGCAAGGCAAGCTGTGAGCTGCTGCACTGAGCAGATACAGCTTAATGCTGCCGTAATTAAATGCCATATCATGTTCCAAACCACATCAAGGATTGTTTCTGAAACAGTATGGAGCTCAAATGCTTTTTCTCTTGCGGGTTTACCACAAGGTGAGTTCTTTTTTTATTTCCTGCTTTTTTACACATACTCTCTCCAGTACAGCGTTAGCTCTAAGTGTTAGCGATGCTTGCTAATGTAAACAAAGACCACATTACGTCCAAAACACGTTGCGCATTGTTTCTGATAGCAACGTTATAAGGGCCGTGGGCGTAAAGCCAGCCCACATTTCAGATATTACGTCATATCGGCAGCAAATCTGGATCAGCTCCGTTATAGCCCCGTTTTTAGAGATTTGGGCACGGAGGAAAAGAGAGAGGGTTTTGTTTTCTGAAAATTTGTTCCCTGACACACCGGGGACAAATATTTATGTATAAAATACATCAAAAAGGGCATTTAGCATGATAGGAGACCTTTAATGTCAAAGAAAATAATATCAAATTCTACTATCTTTTGAGCCTCACCGCGTTGCTGCGGGCCTCCATATTGCACAGCTGCTCTGCCAGAATGCGACAGGCCTCCCCCTGACCCCAGTGTGCCGCCGCATGGAGAGGCGTCCAGCCGTCCAAGTCCTTCGCTGACACGTCAAGCTCACACTGACACAGAATCCTGGACAACATAACAGCAAGGTTATAACAAAACTGTATAACAAAAGAGTCTTCCTGAAAGAAAATATAACAATAAAATATTCATAAATCAATTATTAAAATAATGTCTTACTTGAGGGCCTCTTGGTAGCCTTTGGCAGCCGCCACGTGCAGCGGGGTAGCCCCGGTTTTGGGGTGTCGAACATCAGCAGGGAGGCCCTCAGTCAGCCAGGTCCGGGCATCCGCCATGATCTGCTCTTCCTCCAGACGCTTGGCTGCATCCAAGTCAACACCTGGACACCAATAGACAATATAAAATAAACGCCTCCCTTGTTTTATAATTGTAATAACATTTGATTGGGCTTTATTGGCATGAATGTTACAGGTAACAATGACAATACTCCCGCCTCACTCACCCAGTCTCACAGTGTAACTCTGAAGGAGGGACTCAGTGGCCTCGTCCAGAGCGATGTCCATAGGAACGTCCCCGTCACAGTTCACAGCAGAGAGGGACGCACCTCGCTGCAAAAGAAAACTGACAAAACAATCCTAGTTAGATCTACACACAACAAAAATATTATTAATAGACAAATCTATCACATATTTTAACAAAAGACATTATTCACGTAATAAATGACTGTAGGAAGAAAAGTGAAACAATTGTTAAATTATCTGAGCAGTTTGTGTGCCAGGCCAGCCCACTCATGCTTTAGCTGACTTGTTTTCCTGCCAAACAGGACAACAATGTTAGTATTGTTAAATGCACAAATGCTCTGGCACCCACGCTGCATTCTGACGTCCCTGAAGTACCAACGAGTACTGTATTATACAGCTGCTTCTGTTAACTAGAGAGATATACTACACACTCTGCAATGTCAGGGTAGCTGCAAGAGGCGGCAACATGCAGCGGTGTCCACCCCTCACTGTCAACCTGGTTCACGTCGGCACCGTGCTCCAAAAGGAAGGACACGATGTCCATGCTGCCATCTATGCAGGACTGTGAGGCAGAGAGGAAAATAAAGATAAATGTAAGCATTCATTCTCAGCATCACCAATATTTTTTATTAAACCTCTGGAAGAAAACAACTTACCTGGTGGAGTGCCGTGATTCCATCGGCATTGGAACAGTTGATAATTTCTAACACTTCCTCCCCGTTTGTAATTTTGGTTTCTTTGGCCTCCATCAGCATCACCTCGGCCTCCTCCGTGTCTCCGCTGGCACAGGCAGCCAGGAACTCCGCAGCCCTGTCAAACCTCACCCTTTTCCTAAAGACAGAGGAAACCGCTGGTCAGGTTGTTGAAGATTCAAAGATTTGAAGGCTTTATTGTCATGTGCACAATAGCTTGGTTTTGGCATGAAAAGAAAAATCAACAATGCAACATACAATGAACGTGCAAGAAGAAATATAAATAAGAAGAGGTTTAAGTGTTTTACCGGGTCCAAGGACCCTTTTGAAATTGGAAGAATTGTTACTATTTGTATTATTATTATTTCTACAATGCATTGCAGATTTGAGGGTGCCACCTGGAACACAGCCCCTATATAACTTTATTTTAGGTATACTGTAAATCCAACAGCCATTTTTTATTTGATATTAGCTAAATATAACAAACATGCCTAGTAGCACCAGTGTGTTTTATAAAGGGGAGAGACAAAATATTAAACACATTACAACACAGTTACAATAGACTTGTTTGACGAGTTAAAAGGGATGGTTTGGGTTTATAAAGTGGGGTTGTATGAGGCACTAACTCACACACTTAGTCTATTACTTACAATAGATAGTGGTAGGTGTCTTGATGGGATTATTGACATTCAACAAAGTCACAAATTACCAAAAAACTAACTATTCATACACCAGCAACTCCTGCTTTATGCACGCTAAAATGGCTGACTTTTATCAAATAAGTCTGGTAGCTCTGAAGAGAGCATTTATAATGGTTTTAATTGAAAAAGGGCTGTTTGACAGCGAGATAGATGGTGAAAATATTCTGAATACGGCATACACTAAAACTGATATTGTTTTCTTTTTTAGGTGGCTAAAATCTGTCTTGCTGCTGCCCCTGTCCACAGCAGTACATTCTCTAAATATCTCTTTAAAGAGGTTTCTTAACAGGATAAGGCTGGCAATGTTCTCTTAAATCTCATGAAAAGAGCCAACAATTCCATGTTCCATCTCTTACTATTTTCACAAATCCTTATCCTGTTTGTGTAACTCATCCCCAAGGACATTTGGTTCTAACTTCCTACTGAAGACTTACATTTTGAACAGTGTGTCATAAGGTAAAATGTCATTATTGAAAAAGGACAAGATGACTTTCTAAAGTAGCTGGGCACTTCTTGCAACCAAACTACTCAAACAGGATGAGAATGATTGAAAACTGTGGATTTGGGGTTCTCATGACTATTTAAGGCAGCAGGAAGGTATATGTGGAAATCGACTTAAAATAAACTACAATGGAAATGTTACGAGTACTTAAGGAATATGTCATCCAGGGCAACAGCGTGGCTCACTGATGTGTTTTAAATAGTTTTTGGGTGACAATGGAAGTCTATGTAAAGACACAAACAAGACCATGCCTTAAATACACAGACAACACTTTGTGTATGATCAGTTAATGGGTTTTTTTGTGGCACTTGTTGACAAGAGAAAACACGGATTAACACAAGATTTAATCATTTTCTCTTTTAATCCATATCTTATTTGTTTTGTAACACAAATGTCCCTTTGAGTGTCTTTCAGTTAGTCTTAGCTACGGCAGTTGATGTCATCAGAAATGGACTTACCTATATTCATAATGTTGCACTAATCGAACAAATAATGTCAGTGAGGTATGTTTCAGCTTAAAAAGATGTAGCCACTTTCCCACTGGTTATGGCTGTCCAGGGGTGTAAAGTAACTAAGTACAATTACTCAAATACAATTTTGAGATACTAGACTAGTACTTTACTTGAGTATATTTGTGGCTACTTTGTACTTCTACCCCACTCCAATTCAGAGATAAATAATGTAATTTTACTTAAAAGTACATTTACTTACTTATTTAATACCTTTAGTTACTTTACAGATGTGGATGAATGATGTGAAATATAATCAAGTGTTAAATCAGACTTTAGTTCCACCTGGAGTAAATTCACAAGCTTCCCTGCAGTATACAAAGTCATTCAAACTAGCTGCACCTTTACCAGCTTTGAGAACACTTTAATGCATCATAAATTATATTCAAAACATTTACTATATATTATAATAAAATGGTCAAATCTGCATAATGAGTACTTTCACTTTTGGTAATTTATGTATGTTTTGCTGATAACACTTTTGTACTTTTACCTAAGTAACATTTGCAATGCAGGAATTGTAATTGAAATAGAGTATTCCTACACTGTAGTATTTCTCCTTTTACTTAAGTACAAGAAACGAGTACTTCTTCCACCTCTGTGGCTTTCCCATAAACCATAATATGAGTGTGAACAGTGAGTTAGCAACACAGTGCTGGAAAATCAGACCCTCACCGGGACTGACTGTATGACACTTTTCTTGCACGCTAGCTAGCTGGCTAGCCAACCAACACAAACACTACAAACTATGGCCTCAAAAAAAGCCATTGACCACTGACAGTTTTATGAAAAACAGGACATTATTGTGTTATTTCAACGTAAAACGTTTTCCAGCAGCAGGTAGCCTAATATAATGTACATAAGCCATGTATGTTATGTTGTTTTGTCTACCCCCTATCGAAGCCCACGCACAACATTCCTCCTTTAGCATATATTCAGATGTTGAGCTAAGCTAGCTGGCTGCTAGCTAGCTGTTATTGTAAAGCTGTTTGGCAGGAGACGTTTCCTCACCGTCTTTTGAACTGGGGACTGGTTTCATCTCTGCCTCCACTCACTGGCGGCTCCCTTGGCGGCTCGCTGGGCTCGGCCTCCGAGTCCACAGCTCCGTGCCACCTTCGCCTTGGCACGTCCGACGCTTTGTTGGTGCAGGAGCTGGCCCAGCGCTTCAGCTGCTCCCGCCGCTTGCTCCTCGCCGAGTCCCCCATTATTTATCCGAGGAGGACTATGTTTTTAAAAATAAAACATTTGCTAACAGGGAACGACACACCCTCCATGTGTACACTTTCACTTCCTGGTTCTTGCTCTCTGGATGTGGAGGAAGGAAGCCTCGGCTCGTGCTCGTGGGGGTCGGGAGCGCGCAAAGCTGCTGATCAGGCCTGTATGACGTCACCACCTCTGTCCTGCAGTAGAGTAGACCCCAGAGCATAGACTGTATATATAAAGCCCCAGAGGGGAAACCAACTGAAACAGCTCCGTGCCTTGGCACTGTGCACATACAGTTAGCACTGCACTTCCTGTTATTGTGCTTCTTGTGGGATTGTGGTCACTTGTAGATTACAATAATATCCAAACTAAAGGAAAGAGAGCAACCAAAACAAACTGATAACAAGGCAAGGCAAAGCAAGTTCATTTATATAGCACATTTCAGCAACACTTATTTTCAAAGTGCTCTGAACAAAAGATCAGATGCATCAAGACAATGCCCAGAGAAACACACTAAAGGACATTGAACAAAGAGCAAAGCAAACATATCTCTTAACACTGGCATAATCCAACCTGACCCATCCTCCTGTTATATTGTCTTGTTATATAAATAACATGTATTATTATTGTTGTTGTTATTAAAGCCAATACTCAATTAAATCAAGCCATAACATTTAGAAAAAGATAAGAAATGTATGTTAGTCTTTCATTGGTCTTTATCCTACATACTATGTTAAAAACAATTATTCGGCAGACAGGAAGCCAGTGTATTGAACTCAAAACTGGACTGATGTGATCCACTTTCTTGGTCTTACCGAGGAATCAAGCAGCATTGTTTTGAATCAGCTAGAGTTATCTTATTGACTTTTAGGCAGAATTGCAAAGAGGCTGCTACAGTATTGGAGTCTAGTATAGATAAATGCTTGAACCCATGTTTCTAAATCCTGCTGAGACAGTGCTAACAAGGCCACAGAAGCCACTACATACATGTAACCTTTATAAAGGGTGCCATACTAAGAAGTGAGACTTAAGAATAACTCATCTGACTGTCTGGTGGGAAGCAGAGGATATTGAGCAAGCATGTACAGAAGTGTACAGAAGTTCGCTTCCCCATATGGAGACAAAGGGGCCAGTTTATTGAGATGACAGTAAGCAGCACATCATGTTTCCCATTCAGTTTAAATGGTAAAATATGCAACCTCCTGCCTTATGGCAGATAAGTGAAGTCCTCCCACTTTTTGGGAATGTCTCCATTTACAACTGCTCCTCCTGATCCATGCAGTGGCTGCTAGCCTGAGGGAGAGATAACCCGTGCTAATAACAAGTGTTTCAAAGAATGCAGTTTGTCATAGAGTTATGGCCATTAGTTAAAGGTGGGGTATGTAATTTATTTAAGAAACACTTTTTGTTATATTCCATGGAATGCTCTTAACATCTTGATAGCAATGAATACATTAAATGCTTTGACAATAAATACATACAAAAATGTCATCTGTGGAAGCCGTAGCAATGTATAAAGCACGACCAATCATTTGAGCCGGCCCGGCTAAAATATCTGGATGGCCTACCTGCCTGTCAGCCTTCCATCTCGTGCACAAACTTATCTCGTGCCCTCATTGGTCATGTGCGCGTTTGTGTGTGTTGGAGGAGGGGCTCTGTAAGGAAGTCTGAAAATGGCAGCAAATCCCTATGTGGCTTCCTTAAAGTTACCAGGGCTGCAAAAAATGATGTACTCTTATTTAAACAATACATGCACAAAGTCTCACCAATAACAAACCCAACAGCAGCACCAGCCTAACAAACAGCTGAGTGGCAGGACACAGTAATTTCTTGATATGGCTGGCGATCAATGTTGGACCTATAGAATGCTGAGATAGCTTGTAAACATTCCAACATAGGTTAGGGTCAAATTCCATGTCACATTTCCCTGTGGCTCTGTGTGACCAGCTGAACAACTCGACAGTCTGTGACCAACAGAGAAAGCAGAGCCATTGCAAGAAGTAAGTAAATGTCTCGTTTTTATTGTTTCATTTTCTATTAATGTTCTCATTTTGGACCAGATATTTACATCTGGAATATTTTTCGCACCTAGTTGTAGATTAGGATGCAGAACTGAATAGTGGAAGCAGACGTTTAAACAATTCCTTACTGCAGCTTACAGAAGGATTGATGAAAGTAAAGCATATACATTAGGAATAATATGTTTACAGTTGAAATGAATCACGGTCACGGAGTAACACAAAAAAAACATAAAGTGTTGTAGTTGTGTGTTTTGGACCACCTTATTGATTCTCAAAGTGTCTTAAACTCAAATGAGCGAAGATCCGCATTCCTCTGGTGTTCTTTTTTGTTTTCTTGGGGTGGGGCCAGAGAGTGCCTTTATTTAGAGATGCAGATTTGAAAGGGGGAGATAGAGGGGATGACATTGCCTGAAATCTTCCACGGGATTGGTCGAACCCGTTAACTAATGGCCCCTCGTTTGGTGTTGTAATTGTAAACGGTGGACAGGTATAAATCACAAGTTTGATTACCACTATCACAAAGACTGCCACGCTATGATTTCATTTAGTATTTAATTCAGAGGCCTGTGGTCAAATAGGAAACAATATCACATGATTAGACAATTGTATTACTAAGCACTGACGGAAGGAGATGATCATTAACTGTTGTCTATCTTTGCTCTAAAATCTCTCATGGGTGCTCACTGGAGTTCTCATTCATAACACTCCGTTCGATGTCTCACTATGGGATGCGCCTCATCGCGTAGCAAACAGAAGCATCAATCTCATTACGCCAATCCTGATTGGCTGGTGATCTTGACGTCAGCGTCAGGGAATCCACCCCCTATAAGTAGCTTGCGCCATGTCGCAGCGTCATTCAAACACCTCTTCTCGCTTCAGAGCACATCTCGATATATCGGTAGCCGGGCTAGCTTAACAGTCCACAGACTGAACCCAAAGCTAACTTTCGGTCGACGGGCGCTCGCCGGCTACTTTTCTGCTTTTGCAAGAAGACTGTTAATACTAACACACCAGTTAGTATTGCAATCGACGTTTTTTCTTTTCTTCGGAAATAAAAAAGGTAAGGTTTTGATTTTCAAGCTAGTAACACACCTGTTGCTAGCTTGCCTTCCCTCACTACCGACACCACGATAGCGAGGACGTTTTTTCTTTTTCTATCTCACACCAGAGGAGAATAAGATTAAAAAGGTATTAACACACCAGTTAATATTCTTCGAGAATAAAATCTACACCGTCGCTTTTTCTCCGGATTAACGACAGGTTGGAAAAGATTTTTTTCTCGGCAACATACCTGTTACGAGCAGGTCCTCTCCACGCCGTCACCACGGCGAACAAGATGGACACGTCTCTCACTCACACCAGAGGAGTCAGGGACTCGGAGGCTCGGCTCTGCGGCTGCGGGTTGAAGATATCAGGCACAGACTCACACCAGGTCTGCTCGTCCTGCCTCGGGCTGCAACATGCCCAGGAGGCTATCGACAACCCCGGCTCGTGCGGGCATTGTGCCCGCTTCACCATCAAGAGCCTCCGCCGACGGCTAGCACGCCAAGCTAGCTTGTCGGGACAGGACCCCCTCATGTCCCCTGATTCGCCGGATGGCAATCAAGACACGGGGGCGTCCGCCACAGAGATTGAGCCCCGCACTGTGTCGGTCTGGAGCTCAACAACAGTGGCAGCTGCAGAACCGGAGTCCCGCGCCGCGTCAGGCTGGGACACGGTGGCGGCAAGAGACGCGAGAGCGGAGCCCCGCGCTATACCAAGCTGGGGCTCCCGGCTGGACCGCACCATGGTCTCGCCCGCGGAGGATGTTCTGGAGTTGGACTATATGGAGGACGAAGAGGATGCCTCTGAGTTCCTCCTGTCCGACTCGGATGAGCAGGAAGATCACATATTCATGTCGTCAGCTCAAGCTGCAAAGCCGGGAGCGATGGCTGCTCTCCTGGGCGATAGCACACCAGCTTCTCCCTGTCTGAGCATGGACCTGCAGGCCGTGTGTCTACGCGCCGCGTCCAGGCTGGACATCCCATGGCCTGAAATGGCCAAGGAGACCTCCAGGTCTCGCTACGAGGGGAAGAATTTGCCCCAAGCAGCGAGGACAAAGAGGCAGCTCCTTCCAGTCTTCCCGGAGATGCTGGATGAGGTGTCGCTCTTGTGGAGAGACCGCCCCTTCAGTAACAAGGCCCCAATCCCGCCCATGGAACCGCTGGTGGCAGCCCACCTCCAACCGAGGCTGGCTCCGACACCAAGCAGGAACCCCACGCTACCGGTGAAGGCAGACCGATTTCAGTCGACCATGACTGAACGGGCCTACAAAGCCGCAGCGTTGTCCGCCAGGGCACTCAACGTATCCTCACTGCTGACCGCCTACCAGGCGGAGCTCTGCGAGGATCTATCGAGCAAACCTGGGCCGGCCGTGTGGGACGAGATCGCAGCAATCACAGATATCTGTCTCTGTGTACAGCGCTGCGCCGTCCAGGCCACGGGCAAGGCAATGGGCATAATGGTGGTGCAGGAAAGAGCCAGGTGGCTCAACCTCACCAACCTCCCAGACCGGGAAAAGGAGGATGTGCTTGACATGCCTATCGTTCCTGAGGGTATTTTCGGCTCCGCTCTCATCTCGATGCAGCGGAGATATGAGTCGAAAAAGAAGGAGGACGAGGCCCTCCACCTCTGTCTCCCTCGAAGGGTCCAGCCGCTACCTGCAACGGTCTCGCGGCAGTCCTTCGCCCAAGTTGCCTCACATCCTGCTCGGTTCAAAATACCGAGACAGCAGAGGCCACAGCCGAGTCCCCAGCCCAGGCAGGAGACGAGGTCGAGCTGGCCGAGAAAATCTCCGGTTCCGGCAGCAGCCGCTCAGGCGCAGCCAACCCAGGTTTTCGGCCACCAGTCGAGGAAGAAGAAGCGGGCGGCCTGACAGCCTCCTCTCCTCTCCTCGGTGACAGAGCTGGAAGTCCCCTGTTCCCCAGCTCCAGATGTGTTCCCGCTGCCTTGAGTGATGCCTCAACGCCATCCTCAAGTTCGCACAAACACATGTCACAAAATTATTTTTCAAATAAACCATTTTCCGCTGTCGCATCCAGGCTTCAAGCCAAGGGCGCAGTCCAAAAAAATGATAAGAAAAACAATAAAAACAATAAACAGTCTGTCATCTGTCCCTCTTTTGAGAGCAGCTACGGCCTCTCTCAAAAGGCGTATAATAGACGGGTCTGTGAAGGCACCACCGCCACGCGCATGCGCAGTGTCGGTGGGGGTTGTCAACCTGGGGTACCACCGTGTTCAGACACTAGAGGGCCCCATAACACAACAAATAGAGACTCAGAGGGTAAGAGACGTGACATCTCCACTGGCTTTAAAGAGCGAACCGTGGAAGATGCTCACAACTTCTGCTTGGGTTTTCAAGACAGTAACACGGGGCTACAGGCTCCAATTCGCTGTCACCCCCCCTCACTTCTCGGGCATTCTGTATTCACAAGCCCGAGGAGAGTCAGCCCATATTCTAGAGAGAGAGATTCTCTCGCTACTAGAAAAGAAGGCTATATCTATAATACTCGCCGAGCAGAGTCAGAGCGGCTTTTATTCCAAGTATTTCCTCGTTCCCAAACGGGGAGGGAACGGAATTCGGCCAATACTAGATTTGAGAGCTCTGAACAAATATCTCAAAAGATACAAATTCAGAATGCTCACTCACACATCTCTGCTACGTCTCGTGCGACAAAACGACTGGTTCACATCAGTCGACCTGAAAGATGCGTATTTCCACATCCCAGTATATTACCCACACAGGAAATATCTGAGGTTCGCATTTCAGGGGGTCTGTTACGAATACAGAGTACTTCCCTTCGGTCTGTCTCTCAGTCCAAGAGTGTTTGTACGATGTACGGAAGCCGCGATAGCCCCGTTAAGACAACAGGGTATTCGCCTGGCAACCTACCTGGACGACTGGCTGCTTCTCGCACAGTCGGAACAGGAGGCTATTACGCAGACAAATGTCCTCGTAAAACACCTGCTCGACCTGGGTTTCATAATAAACACAGAGAAGAGCATGTTGTGCCCAGCCCAGACTGTACTCTTCCTGGGTCTACACCTGAACTCGGTGCCCTTTACAGCCCGCCTGTCAGCAGGAAGAGTGAAAGCTTTCAGAGCTTGTCTCGCTCATTTCCGGCTACGCAAATATGTTCTCTTCAGATCATGTCTGCGGTTACTGGGGCGTCATGGCGCGCGGAGAGTGATGGTCACTATGAAATGCGTAATGGCACTGCACCACTGGCTGCACCCGACTTTTCTAGTACTGGGCGTGCCTATGGGTGCTGTGCTGTCGCGGAAAGTGGTCACCACGGACGCATGTCTGACGGGCTGGGGAGGTATTTACGAAGGTCGACCGGTGATGGGTCTCTGGAGCAGAGACCTCCAGCGGGCGCACATAAATTACCTGGAGCTTTTAGCGGTGTTCCTCACCCTGAAACGCTTTCTGCCTTTTCTCAGAGGACACCATGTCCTCGTGAGGACAGACAATACGACCACAATATCGTATATAAACCGTCAAGGGGGTTTGCGTTCTCTCCAGTTACACATGTTGGCACGCAAACTGATCTTGTGGAGCTGCGGTCGCCTCCTCTCTCTGAGAGCGACGCACGTACCAGGAGTGATGAACCTCGGGGCAGACCTGCTGTCCAGAGGTGTACCACTATATGCAGACTGGACTCTACATCCAATGGTTGTGAGTCAGCTGTGGGTGCGTTACGGCCGAGCCGTGGTAGATCTGTTCGCATCAAAAGAAAATGCTCATTGTCAGCTGTTCTTTTCAATGCACGATCTAAACGCACCGTTAGGCGTGGACGCGCTCACGCACGTTTGGCCTCCGGTCCTCCTGTACGCGTTCCCACCCCTGGCTCTGATACCCCCAACTCTGGCCAGAGTGAGAGAACAGCGCCACACACTGATCCTGATAGCTCCGCACTGGCCTGCAATGTACTGGCTGGCGGAGATTTATCAGCTGCTGTGCGGACAGCCGTGGCAGCTCCCCCTACGCAGGGACATACTGTCTCAGGCGGGGGGGACGATCTTTCACCCTATGGGCCTGGCCCGTGAGTGGTACAATCTGAATACAGTGGGTCTCCCGCAGAAGGTGATAAACACTATTCAGAGTGCAAGAGCTTCCTCCACCAGGTCTCTCTATGACTGTAAGTGGAGGGTGTTTGAGGAATGGTGCCTTCAAAAAGGGCACACCTCTTTTCAATGTCCTGTTGGGGTGATTTTATCATTTCTACAGGACCTAATTGATAAACACAGAGCTTTTTCTACAATCAAAGTATACCTGGCTGCTACAGTATTGCTGCATGCCATGTGGGCTTTGAGGGTAAGACGGCCAGCCAACATCCTTTGGTCTGCCGTTTTATGAAGGGAGCTCGCAGGCTCCTCCCTGTTTCCAGGTCACTGGTGCCCTTGTGGGACTTGACAGTGGTTTTAGATGGGCCATTGGACTCCTGTGTTTAATTCCATAACATAGTGACATCACTATTTAACACTCACACTTCTGGCTAGCGGTCCAACAAATTGTACGTGATAGGCTAAAAGGCCCTGACACTAGGGGTGTAACGGTATCCGTACCCGTTCCGTACCGTCACGGTTCGGACGTCACGGTTCGGCACATGCAGTCACACGGCGAATACGCCTTTTTTTACGAGTAGGAAACAAGTCTGTCACTCAGGGCAGTATCCACTACACTATATATAATCCAGGGGGCGGTATTGCGCCGAAAAGCCAGCCGCCCGTAAATAACAGATCAAGAAGAAAACACAACAAAACGAACACAATACATGAAGAAGAAAAGTTAGCAGCTATGGCCATAGATGGCGAGTTCAGATAACACACAGGAGCTAGAACCCACCTGCTTCTTTTAAATCAGCTGTGTGGGAACATTTCGGGTTCCCTGTGGACTACAATAACGATGGGGAGCGAGTTGTGGATCGGACGAGGGCGGTGTGTCGGCGTTGTTACAGCGGTGCGTGCGGTATGCTAGTGGTAACACGTCAAACATGCTCAATCACCTCCGAGTCAGTCTCAGTCCCCAGCGAGAGGGTTTTCTCGACGGCAGGTGACATAGTTACCGCCAACAGATCTGCCCTCACTACTGACAACGTAGACAAACTCATCTTTTTGAAGAAAAAAGTAAAGCTTGAGTACCTTTAGTTAGGCATAATGGCCTCACACACTCACAAGTTAATTACACATGTTAGACATTGCTCCTAAAGGTACAGATTTGATTTTGTTTTATATTTATCATTGTATTTAATTTATATTTTGACATCAGGAGATATATATACAGTTCTGTATTGCCTTTTATTGATTGTGATTGAAACACTTTCTTATTATTTATTTTAATATTTTCAAGACATTCTTTTTAGTTGTTCAGCTTATTGAACCTTTTTGTTTGACATCAGCCATTATAAATAATATGGCCGGTTTGTTTTTAACTGTGTAGTACAGTTAATGATTCCAAATGTTAGAGTTCCTTACTTTCATACCAAAACTTGCACTACTGTTAAAAATAAATAACAGCAAAAAAAAGTATGCATTTGGGACTTTTTTTTTGCTTTTCCTTGTTGTACCGAAACCGTACCGAACCGTGACCCCCAAACCGAGGTATGAACCGAACCGTGACTTCTGTGAACTGTTACACCCCTACCTGACACACAAGGCCGAAATCGGCCGTTTTCGTTAGTCGGACGACGAAGCGCGCCCTGTCGCCCAAACTCAATTTGGTGTGTCCCGCACCGTCGGCCGTGACACGCCTTATTTGGCCTTTCATGTTGAATCGGCCGTGCTTCGGCCACAGGCAGTCGGACAAAGAAATCACTCTGATTGGCTGTTCAGCTAGCGAATCAGTGCATGAGAAGCAAAACGGTTGCTCGGTCTTCCACAAGCAACACTCCAATGGCTGATAGCTCCAGTACCGCACGAAACATGTTTTCGATGGACGAGAGTGAAAATGGAACGCACACGCTATTTGTTGTTTGTTTATATCACGTAGTCTGTTCTTCTTCTCTGTCTTCCGGTTGTTGCCTCTTTTGAATGACG
>CALSBZ010046833.1:787835-818055 GCA_943591055.1 Gobionotothen gibberifrons | reverse complement strand
GAACACGCCGACGCAACAGTCGGCGTCGGCCTTGGCGAGTTCTCTGGTGACTGCTTGGTGTGTCAGGGCCTAAAGGCACGGACACATCAGGCCGATGAGCGTCGACACGCCCTACTCAGATTGGTGTGTCCCGCACCGTTGTGTCTTTTAAGCCGCGCCGACGCCTTTTCGGACGAAAACCCAGCAGGGCAGTCGGCCAAAGGCCGTCGGCCAAATAAATCACTCTGATTGGCTGTTCAGCTAGTGAATCAGTGCATGAGAAGCGAAACGGAAGTGAGGGACCCAAACAAACTATTAAGGAGGCAAATCTGAGATTTCATTTAACTCCAGCTCTCGACACAGGTTCGGGAAAGCCCCATGAGGAGAAGGAGGTTCGGGAAAGCCCCATGAGCTTCTCGCTGTAGAGTGTTCTTCTTCTCTCGATTATCACGCAGTCTGTCTTACGGTTGTTGCCTCTTTTGAATGACGAATACACAATACCGCCGCCTGCTGGTAAGGAGAGTTATTGCCACTCACGCATGCGCAGTTCGTACGTGCTTCTTGGCCGTCGGCTGAAGTCTTTGCGGTGTGTTCCAGTGCGAAACATGGCCAAGACGCAGAGACGCGAGGCGACGCAACAGTCGGGGGTCCGTCTGTGTCAGCTCTTTGTTGTCAGATTGGTGTGTCCGGGCCTTAAGGGGCAGGACATTTCCGACAAATCGGTTGACCAATTACAAAGGAGCTGCCCAGCTAACCAACCAGAGCAGACTGGGCTCTGGTTTCAGACAGAGGGTGAAAAGAGCTTTTTAAACAACAAAAAAATAGGAATTTGGTGGGTGGGGTGCTTAGAAACTGATATATTGAATGCACTCTCGTTGTGTAGATGTTTGTTCTCTTTTTGTTGCTTTTGTCAGTAATTGTGACACAAGAAAGCACGTTGAGAGTTGTTTCACTTCATTATCTGGGTTCAGTTTTCTGTCACCAAGTTTCGTTATTAGTTATAATAAATAGTTATTTTCCACAGAATGACCATGCCCTCACACAAAGCAGCACACTGCATCCCGCCTCACACCCTGACCCGGCTGGCACGAGAGTGGCTGGCAGAGGACACACCAAACTTTGACCCAGCGGGAGCTTGTGTGGGGTCACAGGAGGTGGAGGCCAGGCTGCTGTGTAAGACCCCGCACAGCATCCTGGCAGGGAGCCCCTTCTTCACAGCAGTGTTCACGGAGGTCGGCTGCACCGTGGACTGGGTTTACCAGGAGGGAGAGGAGATTGGTAGGCATTACACAGTGTCTTCCAAAGCACCACTATATTAGAATAGATGTAATTACAAATCCCTTGCAAAGTCTCCAATAACAAAAGACGCACCAGTAACGGCTCACTACAGACCATTATTACGATTGTCCCGCCCCTAAGCCTATCACGGAAACAAAAAGTAGGGCCTCTCTTATATCTTATTTATACACCACTGTATTTATATTATCTATTTTAATATACAGCTTATAGTACAATGTGCACACTTTTACCTCTTAATTGTAGAAAAAATATTTTATATTATGGAATTTGTCTTTCTTTTATTGTATATTTTATTTTAGTATAATTATTTCATTTAATGTTTTTCTGGCACATCTCATTTCCTATGTAATTATTTATATGTATATGTTTTCTTTCTTTCTTTAATTCTGAAATAGGGCAACCGTCCCAAAAACAATTCCACCCGGATAGATAAAGAGTTCTATTTTTGATTCTGATAAAAATCTTATGAAGTTACGGATTGCATTTTAAAGGCCTTTTTAAGAAGGAGCATTGCAAATAGGCTATAAATGCTGTGGTGTGTTGCATCAGTTTAAGCAACAAACTCTCTAAAACAATATGCACTGTCAATCCTCCATGACTCTACCCCCATGCAGGCCCAGGTGCCATCACTCTGACTGCCGTTGTGAAAGGCCCAGCCAGGTGCCTCCTCTTGGGGGAGCGGTCTGCTCTGAACTGCCTGGCCCGGGCCTCTGGGATCGCCACACGCTGCTCTCAGCTCCAGGCAGCAGCAGCAGAGAGAGGCTGGCATGGAGAAGTGGCTGGCACACGCAAGACCACCCCGGGCTTCCGTCTGGTGGAAAAGTACGCCATGTTGGTTGGCAGTGTGTCCATGCACAGACAGGACCTGAGTGGAATGGTGATGCTGAAGGACAACCACGTGTGGGCATCAGGAAGTATCACACAGGTGGGCAGCTGCACCATAGATACAGTTATCACTCTGAGACTGTATGTTCCTACAGATCATTACAAAATATCCACCACAAAATATTAAGCTGTTGAAGAAAAAGCTACATTTCCTTGCAATGGTATCACTTAAGACCATTGGTGGAAGAAGTACTCAGAGGTTTTATTTAAGTAAAAGTAGCTATACTACAGTATAAAAATACTCTGTTACAAGTAAAAGTCCTTTAATCAAACGTATACTCAAGAAAAGTACAAAAGTATTGGCATAACAATATACTTAAAGATGTTCTTATACATTCCAACACTTGCTTGAGGCAACGCAAAATCAGGCCAGGGTTAAGTGGTGGGGGACAACCTTCCCCACTTAGTTCCCCACTTCTTCCGGCAAAGCTACTCAGACCAGAAATCTCAGACTTCCTTTTGACAAATCTATAATGTTTCATTGTCCCATCTTGCACGGTTATCACACTGGCAACATCTGACCACAGACAGATATACCGTAAATACACAAAGAACCGAAGACACTAACACCTCCTCTGTGGTAGTTCCCTCTACAGCAGGTGTCTCCAGGAACACATTTTGACTAGATGACACGCACATACATATTCACAAGCTGGCAACAATCCCTATGTAGCTGATGTGGCTGACATTTTTTATTTGTATATATATAAATACCATTCTTTATGTATCTAGTTGAATTGATGTAGTTACAGTTCCTAACTTTTTGAAGAGGCCCTAATATGCTTTTTGGGGGGTTTCCCTTTCCTGTAGTGCTATATACTGTAGGTTTGTGTGCAATGCAAATGGTCTGTAAAGGCTAAAATCCCTGAGTTTCTCTCCCACACACCGTTGTTTTTGTTTAAAGGAACAAATACTGTTGTAAGACTTTCAATGATGTACTAAAAAACACAAGGTGAAAAGGGCACAGTAGTCTTCCTCTTTGCAGTGTGTTTCTGTTTAATCGCTGTCTTGTGGGTAATGTGTTGCAATCAGGTCTTTCTTTTTTAGGACGTTTGGTTTCTGTAAATGTTCAAAGTGAAAAGGGGACCTTATGCAGCTATATTTTTGTAAAATCAAAGTTTCTGTTTAGAGAAAAACATGTTTAAATACCCATCCAGATGCGCTTGTTTATCTTTACTCTAAATATGGAAAGTTGTTTTGCCATGTGCAAATTCTCATCGCACATACAAAATAATTGAAAAGATGAGCTTGTTCTAAACAAAGTTAACATGTGATATTACAGAGCGTCAGTACTGGCGCTACAGGAAAATAAAAAAGAATTTAAGAGCAGTGAGTAAACCTTTCAGAGTCTGAGCACACCCAATATCATTCTCCAAAGTATATTATTCTTTATAGGACCAATAGTATTTCAATAGCCTGCACACTTAATAATCGTATCATTGAAATAACTAATAATCTCAATTTTATCAAAGGATCTCCTTATGGTTTTCTTGAATTTAAAAGCGTATCTATTATTTGTTGGACAAACCATCAGTACAATGGTTTGGCTTATTCAAAGGAAATATATCTGCATTTTTCTTGTTCTTAATAGTTGATCTCACTTATTGTAAGTTGCTTTAGATAGAAACGCCACCTAAATGAAATGTAATCAGTGTTTGGAGGGTAACTTTGACAAATGTATTCCAATACAATTACCAGTTATATGTAAAACAAATGATTAGTAACCTAATCTGAGTCTCACATAATGTAACCTGATTACTTCCTGAAACCTTTGGATTACCTCAATATCAAATGCAAAGCAATTATATACAAGAGAAAAGAAACATCAACAAGCTGTTTTTACCTTCAGTCTATGATGAAAGATAACAGAACAATGTAACCTTAGAAAATACAAAATAAAGACCTTTTTAAACATTATAGCATTTAAAAAATATATATTTGAGGAAAAAAAGTTCAAGTATGAAATCCATAAAGGCATGGCAGGCAGTAGGTCTACCTATAATATAACAATCTTTATTTTATATGTATTGTAACATTGTAATCATTCTAGTGAGCCCCACTGTTTTTTAAATGTACCAGTAATCTGATTACGCCTCTTTTTAATGTAACTGTATAGGGAATACTCCCTCAGCCTGAATCTAATGTAAGGTTATCTTGGATAAAGTGTCAACCACATGTAGAACTGTAAAATGTAACAAGAATAAGAGGAAATGTGTCCGTTTATGGCTTCCTGCATGAGGCCCAATGACACCGGTGACACGAGTCGTGAAGTCGGGTATGCTCACAAGACGTTCAACACAACAGATGTGTGTGTGTGCAGGCTGTGAGAGAGGCCCGCTCAGTGTGTGGCTTCAGCTCTAAGGTGGAGGTGGAGTGCCAATCGGCAGACGAGGGCCGAGAGGCGGCCGCAGCAGGAGCAGACATCGTGATGCTGGACAACTTTCAACCTCAGGTGAAGAATACTAAACTCACACAAGCCTTTGTCACTTTGCATTTTCATTGGCTGGCTTCCACTCACTCTGCCACTTCATTCCACCCCCCTTCTCCTCCCTCTTTCTCCTCATAGGAGCTCCATGTTGCAGCTCATGTTCTGAAGGAGGAGTTCCCAGCCCTGCTGATCGAGGCGAGTGGAGGAGTGACTCCAGAGAACTTAGCTATGTATTTCTCCCCACATGTGGACATCATTTCTCTGGGCTGCATAACACAGGGCTGCCCAGTTGTGGATTTTTCTCTCAAGGTTCAAAAGCCTGCTACACCCCCAAGCCTTCTCGAAAGATAAACACAACAAGTGTGATGTACAAACAGTCCCACGATGATTCAATTAGCAAATGTGAGCGGAAACTTTTTGAACATGTTCATTTATATCCTTTCACACCTGCAATATCAGTGGTTTACTGTTGCTGACACTTTAGAAGTAGCTGACATCCTGTTTGCTCACTGTGTCCTCAGTCATTTGATAAGCATCAAAGCTTCTTTGCAGCACGATGACTAGGTTTTGTCAAACTTGAAAAGCTAAAAAATGGAAAAATGCATTCCTATAAAGGAGCACGTTTGTTTTATTGATGAGCAGAGATCTCGCAGACATACAGAATAAAAGGTAGTTAAGGTCAATTGATCTGTATTATTATAATTTACCTATAATATGGAAACAGAAAATGCTACAGCAACTTTTCTTTTGCAGAAGAAATAATGCCCTCATTATTATTTTCCTGATTTTGTTACAGAGGTAAAAAAGTACATTTATTTAAAAAAGGTGAGGCTTATATTTAAAAATAACGAGTTATTTCTTTATCAACTGACTACATGTTGCCAAATGATCCACTGAAATAAATAATATTTGTAATATTAGCTACTAAGGTTTCAAAGTAAAAACAAAAAAGAGAACTTATAAACAGGATAAGAACTAACTGATTAAATAGTGCAGAGGCAAATCTGATTGAAAGAGTATTTCTTTCTTATTCTTATACTGGCGCATTGCTTAGTCTTACCATTCAAATGAACCATTCCTATTTTACAAAATGTTTGAGATTTTCAAGAATCAGAGCACACTGTTCTCACAGTTCTCACAGCTTTCTCCAAAATGTATTGAGCCAGATGTGTTTACTCAAGTGTCCAATGACTTCTAACATAAAGATCCTGTTGTGAATCAGTGTTTTTCTATGAACCCCTATATTCTGGGGTACCTTTTTTCTGAAAAGCGCAACAAATGATTTGCAAAACGATGGCTTTAGGAATGACAAAAGAAAGAGGAAGCACAAGGGAATAGAAACATTTAGCTTAGAATATTGCTGTGAGAGCAGAAGTGTCACAACCACCTGTTACGGAAACGCCCTCCTTCAAGAAGCACACAGGAAGTATGATCACATGTCTCAGGAAACACCAGCAGCACACAGCAGACAGAGGGTGAAGGATGCATGGGCAACGTCGCATCTTCCTCACCTTCATGGTGGCTGCTGGTAAGATCTAAAATGTTGCTTTTTATTAAAGAGACTGTATTAGTTCAGAAAAGGACAGATAAGGTTTCCTTTCCGTGTGGGGAAAAACAGAAGTTCATTTTGAGACTAAAAACCTTGAGAATGTTGCTTGATCTTCTTATTTTGGGAGAAGAAACAAGTATTGCAATTTTTTTTAAATTATTTTACTTTATTATTATCTAGTATTATTGAATGTTAACTATACAGATGTATTTGACTACATTTTATTTATCATAATATAATTTTCTCAGTTGCTATCCTCAGTTTGATGTACGGAAACAGTGCAGTGCAAAAGCACAAAAAACTCTCACGGTTTGACCACAAACTCATACCAGGCGCAATTCAAATCTTTCACTGCAGCTTCAGGCCTACAGCTTCAAGACTAGACATTTGCAACATAATCTCAAACTGTTTGAACAAAAAAAAAACATGTATTACCCATAGAAACATTGACGCATTTCTCAGCACTAGTTATTTCCCTTACCTGTATGGGCGGGACTTGGATATTTCAAAACTTTAGCAAAAATACATTTCAAACTATCAATATGTACAGGTAATTGTGGGATTTGTTCTAAGAAATAACCAGCACATATCTCCATTTGATTGATGTGGGATGGATTTGAAGCACATTTGGCACACAGTTTGAGGAGATTCATGGGGTGGAGTTTTTAGATGTGTAAGCTAATTGTTACCCTAGGGAGCTATGTGAAGTCGGATAAATTGCCTTAATTCCTGTCACTGGTCGGATCTGAAGAAAAAAAAGAAAAAAATCTTGGGGAGGGGCGTTAATAATTGAGTTGAATTATTTAACCCACTGCAGACCTGCAGTTGAGGGTTCAGGCTACATTAGCTGCTACTAGCATGGATATATAGAGAGAACTGGATACAGCCTTGGAGGCGGGGCCATGTTCATTGTTATGGAAGTTGTTCAGTAGCGCCTGAAGCCAAAATGAAGTCACTGTATATTCAAAAAGTACCCAGGTCATCTGAAGGAAATATACTCTGGATTTGGCTTTTAGCGCATTTGACAACTTTAAGACACTAATGATTTAAATAAGGGCTATAAAAGTGTTTATACTGGGGAGTTTATTTGGCAAAAACTGCGCTGATTTAAAGACTTCTTTTTTCCTGTCAATAGGAAAACGTTTTTTTTGGCCAAATGACATCACATGACAGAAGTCAAGTACCACCGTTCGGCCACTACGAACAGTTGTTTTAATGACCGGTGAATTAAGGGCTTATGTGTAATGTATGCAGATTTTCAAACACACTGTTGCAAACAAATTATATTTTGGCAATGGTTACCGAAAAGGCTAGAAAGCACAGATTTGTTCAATGTCCACCCCGTCTGACAATGTTATAGTATGACATATTTGCCTCGATTTAATTGATAATGAGACACAATATAGCCTGCAAATATATCCACCAATGCTTTTCCATGTTTCTCTAACCAAACATTCACCAAGGACATTTGCCCATGAAGCAATTTAAATCATTTTTTCCCACCACATTTTCAGTGTAGGAGTTTGAGGCTCTTTTGAAATATCTGCCAAATAACCGCATCTTTTAGATATTACATATATTTCATTTATTTTTAAATCACTGATAACTTATTTGGCAACTCTTATGATATTTTTTTCCATTCTAAGATTGACGTTTTTGTATCATATCTTATTATATGTTATAACACCTCTACTAATATGGTATCTTTTTTCTTTTTACAAATTGCAGCCACCTATGTTTCTTTGGCTTTCAACATTGACATGACAAAACCTGTTGTCTATGTTGGTGAACAAAAGGATTTCTTTGGATATAAAGTACTTCAATATTCGTCCGGCACAAACAAAGGGTAAGTTTGCATTTGCTTGGTGGTTCTGTTGGTATTTAGTGTTGCGATAGATGTCAAATAACTGATAAGTTAAATTGCTCAATACTTTTTCTTTTTTTTTCATCGTGGTTTCCTTTTGCATAGAAATGAAAGATAATTCTGGTTTATAAATAAGGACCTTCTGAGAAAAGCTCTTGTGGTTTAACACTGTGAATGACATTGCCGCCTAGGACTTAACTTCCTGTTGCATTACAAAATGTATATGTCTAACGCCCTGCTTGCAACAGCAAAATCATTGTTTCACTTTAGTTCAAACTGTGCTAATGATGTCAGCCTGGTCCCTAAAATGGTACCACATCCACAGGATAATCGCGACAGCACCGCTGCAGCAAAACGGATCTGGAGCAATATGCAAATCCCACCAAAACCAAACTTTTCAGTGCACCAACCCTCAAGGTATTTATTTCAATATTACACATTAAATCACACCAAAAGCAAAGGAATATGAAATGTTAAAAGTAAACATAATAGCTGATAAATATTATGTGTCTTAAAAAGAAAACTGAATTAAATGCTACTGTTTGCAGATATTTCTCTAACGAACACATCCGTCAAACACCTTGGCCTCTCGTTAGCGAAAGACTCCAAACGATCACAATTCACAGTAAGAAAATCAGTTTATTGCGCAATAAAAAATCAATAATGATGAATATGAAATTGATTTGACTTCATGTGCTGACCTAGGTCTGCAGTCCAAGTGTAGTCCATGAGTGTTATGAGAACTCCTATATGAACAGCGTGTGCTTCAACATCGCAGATAATCTTCAGCAAATCTCCTCTTTCACATCTGATTTCCAAGGTAAAATCATTAGAAAGGAAACTTCTCCAACTCTTCAAGTAAAAAAATATTCTCATAACTTTTGTCCTAAATGAATGTTCTTTCAATGTTAACATTGCGTATTTTTTTCAGACTGCACAAAAAAGACAGTGGATCTTGTCTTTCTGTTTGATGGATCCGGGAGTATGACTGAAGGAGAATTCAACAAAAATAAAGATTTCATAGTGGATATAATAAACAGCCTTAAGAACTCATCGATCAAGGTCTACAGCTACATTAGGGCGTTCATGGCATTTATTTGTGAAATTTCCCAGACATAATGTTGAATAACGTATGATCTTGTCTGCTTATTTTCAGTTTGCGGCGGTTCAGTTCTCCTTTACTCACAGGAACGTTTTTGACTTCAATGACTACCAAGCTGGTAGTTATCTGGAAAAACTCAGGAAAGAACCCCATATGAGAAAACTCACCAACACACACAACGCTCTGACATATGTGCTGTAAGTTCAGTAACATTACACAAGCCGCTCTCCAACTCCAAACACATTAAATAACAACTTTTGTTGCATGGCACTCAATAGCTAGTACTTTCACAGTACAGCTGTAACATTATGAAAGTTTTATTTTTTGAAGTAATTAATCAAAGTTTAGAAGACTTTTCTTTTTTTAAAGGATAGTTTCACATTTGTTTCAGGGACGACATTTTGAAAAACCCAAAAGCAGGCGCCTCTCCTGATGCAACTAAAGTGGTGGTACTAATAACGGATGGAGATCCCAGTGATAGAGACAGAGGGATTATTAAAAGATATGATGATCAAAACATCATTCGCTTTGTCATTGGGGTAAGTTATCATGTTCCAAACATGTCTCATAATTTTGTCTGTCTGAGAAATGTATATATTTATGTAAAACAGCAACACCAGAGATCATTTTCTTCTAATGGAAAGTTCATCACTATGCAGATGATACACACTACTACTTCTCAGAAAAAAACTAGTTTAGACTAGTGCTGTCAATCAATGAGGAAATGTCATGTTAATCATAATTGTATTCTGTGATTGATTATAACTCAGAAGTTTAAAATACTTGTATTCCCTTGTAGTTCTGGAGGAGATAAAGCAACGTGTGGTGTTGTAATAAAGAAATGCATGACAAACTTGTGGGACAAATCAGAGAGTTTTTTACTTTATTAACATGATTTCTGAATGATTGGCATCAAGTCTGAACATTTTCTAACACTTAGCTAAGCATCGACAAAGCTGCCGTCACAGAGAGCCGTTGTGATTCCCCTCTGTAAAATGTCCACTACACAGGGCATATGCTCTTATGTTAGTATTTGTATTTTGATTCCCCTTTCTACAATGTGTGCTACACATTGTGCTTGTATGGTAGTATTCGTGGTGCTGCTACAGTATACTGTCAGAACCATGTATTCCTACATTCCTAGATTTTGTCTAGTGCAACCTGGACTGATTCAAGTTTTGAATTCAAGATTGTACAACTTTGTGTATCTGGAGGAATTCTTAATTTCAAGCTTTGATTTCAGGTCAAAGATGCTAAACTGGAGAAATTCAGAGCCATTGCTTCAGAACCGAAAGACAAAAATGCCTTCAAAATTGAGAACTATGACGGACTCAAAGGAGTACTGGAAAACTTTCAAAAAAAGATCTTTCAAATGGAAGGTGAGTTTCAATTGTGTTTTTTTCTTACTTTTGTACAATATTGTTTTTACAATGAAGAGCTAATGTATTTTATGTTTAGGCTCCAAAGTGTCTCGGGCTGGAGAATTGACCAATGAAATGTCTCAGAGTGGATTCAGTGCTGTCTTCTTCAACGTGAGTCAAGTCAAAAAGATCAAATCTAAACGCAATTTAAAAATCTACATCTTTTATCCAAGCTAAACCATCACAGTGCTAGCTAACCATTCATTTATAGGTCCACATAAGATCAATAATTAGATCAAGCTCATAAAACTAAAACTAAAATAAATTACTACCGTGGCCCTGAAGGTCAAAACACAAAATGAAAATAAACAATGACATTTTACAAAATACAACATTTCAAAACATTTAATTACAGCATAAATTAGTTTTTTGATCTTCAATCCATTTATTTTATTTTAACAAAAAACATGTTCACGTGAATGTAAATGTAAAAGTATTACACATTGATTTTGTGTAAAAGAAAAAAATGTAACCACCACTCCTTAATGGAAGTAATCATGCAGATTAAGCCTCCATAGCACTCCTTTGTTTCTTAACAAAGTGACATCACTATCTAACACTTCTATTGGATAGTGCTCCAACTCATCGTATGTGATTTGCTTAGGGCCTGGACATTTCCACCACATCATTAAGCAGTTGACCAATCACAACAGAGCCGGCCAGCTAACCAATCAGAGCAGACTGGGTTCTGGTTTCAAACAGAGGGTGAAAAGGGGTGCTGGAGACATGTCACAGGAGAGACACTACATACTGATGTGAAGCTGAAAACATAATTCGCCTCTTTGACAACCTAATCCTGCTTTTATGATATCTTTGTACCAACCAGCCACAGTCAAAACAGTCTTCCTGCCGCAATTCATCTACTTCCAACATACCTAGTGTTGGTAACTCTACTCCTCTCTGAGCTGCACATTTCTGTCAACAGGATACCCTGATTCTGGGTTCAGTGGGATCAAACAGCTGGCGTGGTTCTCTCCAAGATCGCCGTGGAGAAATAGAAACACAAATTGAAGATCCACACATGCTTAATGACTCCTACCTGGGTACTGAACATAAAGCTGTTTCTTTCTTTGCAGATGATACATCACTCTATTGAGATATTGTTTTATATTGGCTTAAGATGTTGATGTTCAGGTTTCTTTTAATGCTTGGAAAAACCATTTGCCTCAGTAAATGATTCCTATCAGTTTCCAATCCGCAATATGGGTGATAATGGTCTTTGTATATCAAATGTAAAAAAAGCCAGGATGGAAAAGACACGAAAGCAGTGGGATTCTGAAAAAGGAAATTATTTTAGAAACACCCTCCTATTAAACTTCTCACATACGATAATAACCTTTTCAATGTGAATGAACTTTTAGCAGATAATGTCATAATGTGACTGGCTTTGTTGCAGGATACTCTATTTCTGTTGGAAAGAAGAATAATGCTCCAATTTATTTCGCGGGGGCACCAAGATTTAACCACACAGGACAGGTCGTACTTTTCAGACATGAAGGCAAAAACTGGACGCCATCCCAAAGAGTTAACGGGGAACAGGTTGGTATATGTCTTAAGTTTAGTTTGAAATGAAATCTGATTCATCATACGTATTCCAGACAACCTTTTTTTAACCTCAATCTACTACCATTACCTTTTTGTCATTCCATCATTCATTCATTCACATGAACCTACTTTAAACTTGAAAATGGGAACCTGTGAAAGAGGCAGGTCTATATTTGAACTTTGAGAAAACTTTGCTCAGTAAACCTAAAAAACCCTCACATTTACATCTTCTTTAAAAAGACTACATGTTTTATTTTTGCACTGTAACTCAGAAAAAGTCATTAACATGCTTCTTGGAACCGGCTGCTGCTGTGTCATGCAGATGTATTTGATTACATGTATTTAGTGATGCTAAAGGCTGCATGTTGCACCTTTATGGAAATGTGCAGAGGAACATCTTTGTGCGGTTGCAGAGAGGAAACCAGAGCACTTCCTTGCACTGGCACTTCGCTTTACTTGAAGAAAAACGGTGAGAAAACGATCTGTTCAAAGTATAAGAAATGTCTTTATCCCAACTTCACTTTTCAGATTGGGTCCTACTTTGGCGCAGAGCTGTGCTCAGTAGACACAGACTCAGACGGTAACACTGATTTCCTGCTGGTGGGAGCTCCACAGTTTTACCAGCATCAGGAGAAGAAGGAAGGTCAGATCTACATCTACACACTGACTGATGAGGTGGGCTGTGACAAAGATTCAGAATCAAAGTTTGAGTTTCAATCAAGCAAAAACAATGCTTTTATTATCTGAATAAGTGAACGTTTCCATTTCCCACAGATGCAACTGAAAGGTGAACTGACTGTGACTGCACCCTCCATGGGGAGATTTGGCACCACCATATCCAGCCTTGCAGATCTGAATGGAGATGGACTGCGAGATGTTGCTGTTGGAGCTCCTCAGGAGGACAATAACAGCGGGGTTGTGTACATCTATCTTGGCGACAGAAACAGAGGGATACGGAGCGATTACAGCCAGGTGAGACAGAGAAAACCTGACAAATGATATGTTTTTCTCAGGGTTGAAAAGATGAATTCATCATGAACTGGTCTCTCTCCCTTATTTCCATTGTATAACTCTATCTAAGTTCCCTATACAATGATGATTGATAATTGTTGGATTGAAATGGCTTTGTTGAAGATTTTGAAGTTTACTTTTAAAAACCTTTATCTGCCAACCCTGGGCATCTACCCAGACTACTTAACATGAATCATCCTCTCGAATATGCACATTAAGTATGTGCAAACCATGTACCATTTTAATTGTTCAATTTCTATTATTCCAGAGAATCATTGGTCATAAAATAGATCTCCGGCTGAGATTCTTTGGACAGTCCATTGATGGGGACATTGACCTTGGAGAGGATGGACTCCCAGATATTGTGGTGGGATCACAGGGCATAGCTGTTGTGTTAAGGTAGGGCTATTGTATGTGGTTGAAGGAATTGTGGATGTGTACTGTAGAAATTGTGTATGTGGTTAAGAACAATTGCTATCTCATCAACTCAAGAATATGTCTCAATGCTGAATGAAAGATCTATCTATCTATCTATCTAATGTAACGGTATCTTAAATTCACCACTGCTAAAGTTCATATTTTACACTTTTCTTTAGGGACATCTTTCCAATCAATCAATCAAGGGGCCCTATTATGTTTTTGGGGGTTTTCCTTCTGCAACATAGTGACATCACTACCTAACACTACAGCTTCTATTGGCTAGCGCTCCAATACAGTGGACGTGATAGGCTAGGGGCATAAATCTCTGAGCGGTTGGCCAATTACAACAGAGCCGGCCAGCCAACCAATCAGAGCAGACTGGGCTCTGGTTTCAGACAGAGGGTGAAATGCAATCTATCTATATATTTATCTATCTATCTATCTATCTATCTATCTATATAGGGCCTTATTCTGCTAATTTCCAGGTTTCATATGTGTCTTTAGTTTCTCTACAGTTGCATGTCTCCATGCTTTAATGTTAAAAAAACTCTTTACTTTTCTCATACTGCCTGTGCTGCAGCACCTCTTTTCACCCTCATGTTTTTTTTGATTTTATGTTCCTGAAATGTTAAACATATGCTTGCTTTAGTTGGACAAAAAATGTGTTGACAATGAATTTAGATGTTTTTCTGATCTTGGTTAAAGTGCATCGCAACCCCCTTGAAAAATGTCTGAGTGAGGAGAGAACTGTCAATCACCTCCTATAAAACGTACACAAATCATGGGACTGGTGTCTTGTTTACACATCCTTCATACATGTGTACACAATTATACCATAGGAATCATTCTAGTGCAAAGTCTGTTAACCAATATGTTTTTTGTTTTTTATGAATGTCTTTCAGGTCCAGGCCTGTCTTTAATGTCATGGTTTCTCTGTATTTTCAACCTAAAGAGATAAACACGGACAAAATTGAGTGCCTTGGCAACACAGATGCAAATTTACCAATGGTAACCCTAACAGCCTGCTTTGAAATGGTAGAAACAACAAGAAGTAAAGCAGGTAAGACCTAACCAAATAATGTGATTTAATAACATATATTTCACAACATATTAACGTTATTTCAATCCCTCTGTTTGCCGTTGCAGAGGAAATGAGCTCCACGTTGAACATCTCGTACTCGATCGACGTGGATCCCACGAGAACTATGTATCGAGGTTTCTTCAGTGAAACCGACCGGAAAGCTAGAAATCTCACCTCTACCCCCGAGCTAAGGGATAAAGACACCTGCTTCAACCACTCCATCTACATGCAGGTATAGAGAATAAGTAAGGACTGATGTGCAGTGAGGCAATCATCAATAAAATAAGGACACCGACAGATGTTGACTCACCCCGGTGTTCTTTCCTCATTAATGACCGCCTTGCTGCACATTAAGCAGCTAATTAGATGGCTACATACTAAATAAACCATCTCAGAATATCAGATTGGTGTTATTGATTTAAAAGCTATCATATTGCTTCCGCTAAGAAAATGATTATACAATCTAATTTGTACCATTTGCTGAACTACGGCAACCGCAATGTAATTAAAATGACGGCAGCACTGATTATAGGGTGTTCTGTAACTGTCCAAGTCTGTTCACCTTTTCCATTAAACAGTCTTTAAACACTGCCAGAGCCCATACCGTGTTCCCTTTAGTGTTACTACCTGTCTGTCTTGTTCTGCTGTTTCCTTTAGTGTTTGCTACCTGTCTGTCTTCAATTGATTTATCTGAAGACCTCTTAATGCCAGTCCTTCAAAATTGTCTATAAGTGATGACTTGTGATGACTTCACTTTAATCAAAATCTGCTTATATTAAACAATTGTAAAAATTGAAATCCTTTCCAAGCCAGCTGTATCATACACTTAGTTTGTTAAGAAAGTTATTTTATAAACGTATTTGTCTGCACTTCAACAATATACAGATGACTCTTGTCTTTTTCTTGCAGAAATGTGTGAAAGACACACTAATGCCCATCAGCATCAAATTACAGTTTTCCCAAGTTGACAGTGAGAGCTCGAGTGCCGTCCTGAATGTGGACAGCAAAACGCAGGCTGCTGTTGAGGTATGTATGGATTCAGCTTTTCTGTGTGCATTGATTTGTCAAACTCAGTTGCCAGTACATTTACGAATATAATATAGAAAAGGATAACTTTTCTTACAAAAGATCTGAATGAGCAAAAAAAGGGAAGTTTTTTTCCAGATTAGTAGGGTGGCCGAAAGGTGCAAATGCGCTACAATGGCCCAAAAAACGTCCATTAGGAGAAACGTTTTGTGAGGTTAGAAAGTGACGAGGCAGCCATTGAACTAACCTGAACTTTTGTCCGTGACACCATTTTTTGGCTTGCGTTCTATTTTTCAAGAATGACACAAAGACATTTTTCCTTTTGTCACAGGTTCCATTTGAAAAGCATTGTAAGAAAAATGACACTTGTGTTGCGCAACTTGAGGTGGATTTCAACTTCACGTAAGTCATATCATTCACAGCAACCGTAATAATCAAATCATACGACCAAATGTAAGCATAACTCTCTTTCTCTTAGGACCGCAACATTGTTGGTGGCAGAAGATAACTTCCTCAACGTGTCTGTCAAACTATCCAATAGCGGTGATGACTCATACTACACCAGGCTAACAATGCACTACCCTCCAGGCCTCTCCTTCTCCATGATGGTTCTTACAGAGGTGATGTAAAAGTTAAAATTATAATTCCGTGATAACTTTATATATCCATCTGTACACCTGCTTGTTAAAAGAGTCTTCATCGGTTCATTGAGATAACACATTTGAAATGAAAGAAATCTAGGTGTGTGCCTGCTCTTCACGTCTGCTTAAGGCTAGCAATGCCAGCTACATTAGCCGCTACTAGCTTGACACCAGATTATCAAACTGAACTGTCGCTAGTGTAGTTGGATTGTGGGTAATGTAGGCGCCATGTTTTGACAAGTAATACAAAAAATAAAATGAAAAGAAGAATGGTTCTGTTTTGTCAACTTTGATAGTGGAGTGGTCCTTAAATCCAAATGATCAGCCATTTGACAAAAATGCAGACATTGTCAATAATTAAATTGTACGGATAAACAAAATATGAAGGAAAAGTGATATGTGACATTGAATGTGGATTAATAGTTGTGGTTGTTTTGTGTATATCAGAATCTGCTGATCTCTTTTCAACAGACTGGACAGTAGAACGATTGGGACCCTATGACATGTTCCCATATGCACATATTATACCAAATGAGAATTATTGAATTGCTTCAGCCTGCTTGAGTATTTTTGTTGACCATGTGGATCTTTTAAAGGCTGCAGCCGTCTACAGTACACATATTCTAATGACTACTTCCAGCAGGGTAAAGTGTCATGCCACAAAGTAAATGTTATCTTAAACTAGTTTCATAAATATGACAATGAGTTCAGTAAACTCTAACACATCCACCAGATCACCGTCCAATGGAGCACCAAGAGCAAGCGATTCACAGCATGAAAATGCAGCCAACAAATGTGTGGCAAATGCAAAAGCCTGGACTTCACAGTATTACCCTCTATTCTGTAATTCAAGTGCATAACTACTGCAAAGCTTTCTTTCACATTTCCTGTGCCACTTAAAGAGAAAGTGAAATGAAGTTTTGAACCCAATGCAGGATGTGTTGGTTGTCGGAGCCAGGAGAGCAAATAGACAGTGGCGGCTGGTGAAAAATATATTAGGTGGGGCAGGGGAAGATGGAGACCTAGCACTACTAGGAGGGTCCGGTGGTATGCTCCCCCTGAAGAACATTTTGAAAAATAACCCCTTAATTGATGACTTAGTGATGTAGTCATCAAAATTACTTTTACAGAAGGAGCAGTGAAGTATCACACAGAAATAGTTGCTATGAGTCAGCTGTTTGATTCATCCATAATCCCCAGTGTGGTGAACTATGAATCAAATATTCCAAACACCTTGTCCTGGACATAGTTTATACAGTATAAACTGTTTAAACTGGGACCGAAGTCCAGAGTCTCCAGAAGTACTTTCACAAGCAGCCCTCTTCATCAAAAACTGTAACGTTACCTCAAAGTATTCCCACGCACAAACTGCCTTGGGCGCTGAAGTTGTTGCCCTTTGGACATCAGATCTGAGGACGCTGATTGGCTGAATTTATGTTTTACTTCCATAGTTTTCGGGTAGCAACTTTTCTGAGCGCCCAGACGAGAGGGTAATCAAACATGTAATAATGGTTTAGATGTTATATATTAAACATTATTGTAAGTTTAAACATATACATTCTGAGGATAATTTGTGACATTTTATTTAAAAATATAAAAAAGAAATTTGATCTAAAAAATACACTTTCCACAGGGGAGGAAGGGGGAGGCGCCCTATCGCTATATTGACCACTACTAATAGACAACATCAAACTGTGAGAACTTGTGCTGTTAGGAATCTGAAAGGGGCCCAATTATGATCATTTTCAAGTTCATATTTAAATTGTATATACAAATATATATATATATGTTCAGATGGTGCTTTATTTTTCTCATACGTCATTTCTGCAGCACCTCTTTTCACCCTCTGTCTGAAACCAGAGCCCAGTCTGCTCTGGTTGGTTAGCTGGCTGGCTCTCTTCTGATTGGTCAAAACAAAGGAGGAGGAAACTTTTGGAATTTTAGCCTTTGCAGACCATTTACATGCACAGAAAACGATAGAACACACAACAGGAAAGGGAATACCCCAAAATGCAGAATAGGGCCTCTTTAAGAGTATATCAAAGGTTATCCATAGTAAATTGACTGCATTATTTATACAACAGCAGAGGCTTCCAAACAAGATGCCTCATGATCACCAGGACAGACTAACATTCCCAAACATTTAAAAGCAATTAAGGTTCCCTATCTTTCCCAAAGACAGATTGACCTTGTTGACTGCATCATTCTCCGATCACGACTTTTGAATATTAAACAGTATTGAATTCATAGAAAAAGCTGGATGGTCTCAGTTAAAACGTTTTTTGTTCTTCCTTTTAACAGTCAACCAGATCAACGCTCCACAGTTGCAATGATCTAGAAGGAGTTCTCAACAAAACAATATGTGGTGTCAGCCGGCCCGTGTTTCGCAGCAGATCCTCCGTGAGTCATACTGCACCCAGACACCCTCACACCCGACAGAAGTGTGAACTTTCATAAATCAAGAACTGAACCTTTGCCATTTGCAACTATGGCAACTTCTCTCATGTAGATGTTTTATCTTTGTCTTTGACTCACATCTACCATCTTTTTCCTGTCAAGGCAACATTTAGAGCTTCTTTCCGCATCATAAATGAGTACGAGTGGAATGATACAATTGTGATGACCATAACTGGAAAAAGGTAGAGGATCTCTTGACAAATCTAACACAGAGCGAAACCACACAATTTCTTTGAATATTCTTTAGTATCGTTTCGTTTTTCATGTTTAATATTCACATGAAATCATTTACATTCCTAGTGAAAACACAAACTCCAACCATACCAATACCTTGACCAAGGACATCCCAGTACAGTTTGAAATCAAAATGGCAGTAACAGTGTAAGTGCCACGACACATGTTTTATTTTGTTACTGTAGTTTTTATATATGCCTTGTCTTTTTTATGTTATTTTGATTATTACATGTATTTGTATCATTAAGTCAGTTATTACAATATCCCAAAACTATCTGCATATTGAGATCATCTTGTATTCTTTTTAGGAAAGAAGACCTTATTAGCTATCTGAACTTCACAACAGAGGACACTGGACCTAAACAAATAGTTACTACATATAAGGTGAGCCGTTAATTACTCTGCAACATGCAACCATCTTGTTAACCAACCATTAGCACAGAACAAGCTGCCATTTTAGACCAGTCAGAAGATTTAGTGGCATCTAGTGGTGAGTCTGCATATCGTGTTTCTGTTAACCCGACACACTTAAGTTGTAAATATTCATAGGTGTCAATTATGTTGGGGATACTGGGGACAAGTACCAAGCACTTTTTGTGTATTTTGTGTTATAAATGTTCTGAACAATTGCCTGCAAGCAAAGCTGGAAGAAGTACTCAGATATTTTACTTAAGTAAAAGTAGCCAAACTAAATTATAACAGTACTCTGTTAAAAGTACAATTCGAACGTGCAAAAGCTTACAATAGTAAATGTATCAAAGTAATAGCATCAAAATGTACTTAAAGTATGAAGGGCTAAAGTTGTTCAGTAATGGCTCATTTCAGAATCACATATAAATGACTTGATTATACTTATTGATGCATGTATGTGTTTATCACGGATAGTAAAGGTGGAGCTCATTTTAATTCATTTATATACAGCTGCTGGATAACCTTGGGTTATCCCACAATTATTTTTAAATGATTTTGTATTAACTAAGAATATTAGCAACTAGCAACTCGTAGCATCATTTCGAGAAGGGTTTATATGTACAGTCTTGAGAACTGTTTGTCCACTCAGACTTGGTGGGTATATTTCTGGGAACCCAAATGGTGCAATTTGAACATGTGACACATTTATATTAGTAATCTCAGAATAGAAAATGCAAAAGCAAACATCTCCTGTTTTGCAGTAGGTGCACAACCACTACACTAGTAGCCAAAAAAAGACATGTAAGTTGAAAATAATTACTAAAAAACACTAAAATGACCCAAAAAAACGTTCTAACATTCGCTCCACTTTTAGCTCTGTTTGGTCTTTACCAACTCTGGGTGAATTAGCTGCTTCTTGCAATGCTAGGTTCACCAGCTAGGCGCTTGGTGGTGGGCAGTGCAATGTATTGATTTGTATGGCCAAATAATTACATCATGGTACTTGGGTCTCAAATGTGCTTGTAGGCATGTTTGGCCTTTGGACAGTCAAATTAGCCTTTTCCCCTTGTTTAAATTGTTGCTAAGCTCAGCTAACCACTGTGTCTTCATATTTAACGAACAGAGTTTCACAATCTTATTATCTTAGTCTTAGAAGGTGGATTTAATTTTAAAAGATATTGAAATGTTCTTTAAAATGAAACAACTTTCTCTCACTGTTCGCAGATAGGTAATCTTGGTTTTAAGGACTTTCCTGTTAATGTGACCCTGTTCTTCCCAACCAAACTGGGACATAACTTTGAAATGACAAACTATCAAGTCATTGTCCAGCAGGTAAGATCACTACTTAACATTACTTTTACTGCTTCAGTTGATAGAATTACACAACAATTAATGCATTTAACAACTTTTTAAAGAACAAAACTCAGTGCTCAAGGAAAACTGACAAGGAATCGGAAGTAAGTAACAAATATTTTCTATCACAATATTCTAACTGAACATGTTGTCGAATAACAAATCCCATAATACAATGAACTGCTGGTGTGTTACAGTACTGCTCACCAGAAGAACAGTGCAAAGTCATTTTATGTGACAGTTTCATCCTGGAGAACGAATCACCCACTGAGATTACATTGATAGGAGATGTACAGTTTAGGGATCTCAAACAACATGCAGCGGTACGTTGCAACAACGCACACCAAATATAACTTAATAAGTGGTGAATGTACAGTATAATTAATTGACATGCTCTTACTTTGCAGAATATTGCTTTTCTTAAACGATATACTGGAGATTCTGCAGAGGTTAAATTTAAAAGCTTCATAGAGGTTGACTATGACAACCACCGATATGTGCTCAGTTCTTACAAAAAAGTGGTAAGTTGACATTTGACCACAGTAATGCCATTTCAAAGGTATGGCTTTCTTTATTTTTTCAGGACACCCAATTATTAGTTGTAATTAACCACAAATTAAATGTTTTTTTACACAGGAGAAGTCTGACAACGATCCAACACGGAAATGGGTACATTCAGTCAACACGAACAGCCAAAACAATTTGAATTATGAGACATTTAGATTCTCTTTCAAATAAACTCAAACCCACTTTGTAAACTCACATTTTCTCTGCCAACAGATGGAAGTTCGAGTTGAGTTTATAATCCCCCCGGATGAACTGCTGATCATTTTAACTGGATGTGGAGTTGGACTCTTGCTTCTGATCATAATCACAGTCATCATGTTTAAGGTGAATTTCCAACATCTATTTAGAAATTCAGAGTTTAAATGTTAGAAACTGAAACTACAAATATTTAAATAATGCTTTTCTACTGTAAATTGGGTCTCCCTTGTGTTTGGCCTAATTGGTTCTTCTTATGTTTGTCACAAGTTGGGTTGTTTTAAGAGGAAAACGCTCGAGTATTACCAGGAACAGGAGGAAGAAGCTCTTCAGGCTGCCCCCCTAGCCCCCACCAATGAGACAGTCAGCCAATCAGAGACTGACGACAAATCTGACCAACTGGCAGAGGAGAACATGCTTCTCGATCACGGTGAGGCGAGCGGCAGCTCCCCACCCACTGATACAATGGAAGTACTGGAATAACTGTATCTACACCCAGCCTTCTCGTAGGAGTAGAAGGCTGTTACCCTCTACTTACATTGTTAATTCCCTGTACAAATAAAGAAGTACCAAAAGGTGGTTGGGGTGGACTACTGTATGGTAAAATGAATACAGGACTTTCACCTACAGTACACACTGTTTGAGTTAAATTGATCACAAAACTAAACCATTTTAAAAAAGTTTAATTTAATGTGGCATGGTAAGCAGTGGTCCTTGGGTTGGTAACCATACAATACAGGACAACAAATTGTAAGGATCAAGTGAGGATCAAATCAATGATCCTCACTTGATTTTTTTTGTTGAAATATGATCAACTGATATATATGCATACACATTATGTCAATATATACTTGCTATACAATGTATTTAAATATTTAAAATATACAAAATACAAAAAGAATACAACAAATATATTTTAGCATCATTTTACACATGCAAATGTTTCTTTAAAGTCTGTTACTGTTGTTGTTGTTGTTGTTGTAATTTTTTTTGTTGAAATATGATCAGCTGATATATATGCATACACATTATGTCAATATATACTTGCTGTACAATGTATTTAAATATTTAAAATATGATCAATACAAAAAATATATTTTAGCATCATTTTATTGTGTTTTTTTGCTGGTTTTAAATAAATAAAGACACACAACACATCTTTGTACTTGCTCAAACTTAGAATATAATATATATACCAATTTACAAAAAAAGAACAAAAGTATAATTTACTAACGTATCCTAAATTCGTGGATTAAATTAAATTAATCCAGCTGCCCCTCTACGGTGGCTGACAGGTGCAAACGCTCTACAATGGTCCAAAACACTTCCATTAGGAGAAACGTGCTATCGCTTCAGAACCAATGTAAATATAAAAACAGAAATGTAAATAAAAGAAATGCTATATAAATATTTGCAGCATTTCTTTTTTATTGCAGCCTTTTTTGTAAATGCTGCACATGTTTCGTGCCCTCCCGCTTCTACTCATTTTGTTTGTTTGTATGTATGAATTATACGTTTTTGTATTTGTATGATTTTGGTAGAATAAATAATAAAATAAAAAATAAAAAACATGTTTCGTGAAGTTGGTGAAGTTGTTTCTTCATTTGCATATGTTTTTGGCACATTTGTATTTTTTATATATATTTGCATTGTTTGTTGCGATGGCAAAAAGGCTCAGTCAGGACCCAAATGCAAGTCATCAGAACCAGGTCAAGATCAACAAAGGCTTTTAATCAAAAGGTAAAAATACAAGAAAAACACAAAACGCTCACTTTGAGGATCAAAACTGAGAAACTTGGGGATAAAAAATGCTAAACAAAAAAAACTTTCTTGAAGAGTCAACAAAGTATACAAGGAGTCAATCAAATAAAACTAGTCCCAATCATGGTCACAAGGGATGGCTGGCAGACTTGAGCCCTTTCTAATTTCAAATGTTCTCTCCTCGACTCCTATCCTCGCGTCTTAGTCCCGCCCACAGGCGATGCGAGCGGAGGAGTCGAGGAGGGGAACCGAGGAGAGAGGAGTGGAAGCAACAGGCGTTTAGAGAAATGAGAACTCCTCTCCTCCTCTCTGAAGAACCAGCACCTTACCGTGGTAGAGAGGTTTGTGTGCCCTGATGAACCTGGGGGCTGTGTTGTCTGGAACCTTGTGTTCCTGGTAGGGTCTCCCATGGCAAATTGGTCTCAGGCAAGGGGCCAGACTAAGATTGGTTCAAAAAGACCTCATGAAAGACGACACACGAAGTGAGGATACCCGGCCACGGAGCCCGGCCGGGCACAGCCCGAAAAGGCAACGTGGGCAACACCTCCGCTTCTCCGTCCCGCGGGCCCACCACCTACGGGAAACAGCGATGGGGTCGGGTGCGCTGCCAGAAGGGTGGCAGTGAAAGCAGAGGGTCTCGACGGACCAGACCCGGGCGACAGAAGCCGGCTTTGGGGACGTGGAACGTCACCTCTCTGGGGGGGAAGGAGCCGGAGCTTGTGCGGGAGGTGGAGCGGTACCAGTTGGATCTGGTTGGGCTCACCTCTACGCACAGCGTCGGCTCTGGAACCTTACTTCTGGATAGGGGTTGGACTCTATTCTTCTCCGGAGTTGCTCAAGGTGTGAGGCGCCGGGCGGGTGTGGGGATACTCACAAGTCCCCGGTTGGGTGCTTCGTTGTTGGAGTTTACCCCAGTGGACGAGAGGGTTATGGGGGGGGAAAACTCTGACTGTTGTGTGTGCTTATGCACCAAACAGCAGTTCAGAGTACACGGCCTTCTTGGAGACCCTGGAAAGAGTCCTGTATGGGGCTCCTGAAGGGGACTCTTTAATCTTGCTGGGAGACTTCAACGCACATGTGGGCAACGATGGAAACACTTGGAGGGGCGTGATTGGGAGGAACAGCCCCCCTGATCTGAACCGGAGTGGTGGTTTGTTACTGGACTTCTGTGCTAGTCATGGATTGGCCATAACAAACACCATGTTCGAACATAAGGATGCTCATAAATGTACGTGGTACCAGAGCACCCTAGGCAGAAGGTCCATGATCGATTTCGTTATCGTATCATCGGACCTGAGGCCGTATGTTTTGGACACTCGGGTAAAGAGAGGGGCGGAGTTGTCAACTGATCACCATCTGGTGGTGAGTTGGGTCGAGTGGCGGGGGAAGCCTCTGGATAGACCTGGTTAGCCCACACGTGTAGTTCGGGTGAACTGGGAACGTCTGGAGGAGGCCCAAGTTCAGGAGGCCTTCAACTCACACCTCCGGCGGAGCTTTTCGGGCATTCCTGTGGAGGTTGGGGACATTGAACCAGAGTGGGCGGTGTTCAAAGCCTCTATTGCCTAAGCCGCGGCGGGGAGCTGTGGTCTCAAGGTCTTAGGTGCCTCAAGGGGCGGTAACCCTCGAACCTCCTGGTGGACACCGGTGGTCAGGGAAGCTGTTCGACTGAAGAAGGAGGCCTTCAAGGGATTTGTTATCCCGGGGGACTCCCGAGGCAGTTGCAAGGTACCGACAGGCCCGAACGGCAGCAGCCTCAGCCGTGGCCGAGGCAAAGCAGCGGGTGTGGGAGAAGTTCGGAGAAGACATGGAAAAGGACTTTCGGGCGGCACCAAAGTTGTTCTGGAAAACTGTCCGACATCTCAGGAGGGGGAAGCAGGGAACCATCCAAGCTGTGTACAGTAAGGATGGGACGTTGTTGACCTCAACTGATGGAGTGTTAGGGCGTTGGAAGGAACACTTTGAGGAACTCCTGAACCCGACAACTCCGCCCTCTATGTTAGAGGCAGAGCTGGAGTATGACGGGGGATCAACACCAATCTCCCGGGGGGAGGTCACTGAGGTAGTCAAACAACTCCACAGTGGCAAAGCCCGGGGGTGGATGAGATCCGCCCAGAAATGCTGAAGGCTCTGGGTGTTGAGGGACTGTCATGGTTGACACGTCTCATCAACGTTGCGTGGGAGTCGGAAACAGTACCGAAGGAGTGGCAGACCGGGGTGGTGGTTCCCCTTTTCAAAAAGGGGGATCGGAGGGTGTGTGCCAATTACAGAGGCATCACACTACTCAGCCTCCCCGGGAAAGTTTACTCTAAGGTACTCGAAAGGAGGGTCAGGCCGATTGTCGAACCTCAGATTGAGGAGGAACAATGCGGATTCCGTCCTGGTCGTGGAACAACGGATCAGCTTTTTACTCTCGCAAGGATCCTGGAGGGGGCCTGGGAGTATGCTTATCCAGTCTACATGTGTTTTGTAGACTTGGAGAAGGCGTATGACCGGGTTCCCAGGGAGATACTGTGGGAGGTGCTGCAGGAATATGGGGTGAGGGGGTCTTTACTCAGGGCCATCCAATCTCTGTACTCCCAAAGCGAGAGCTGTGTCCGGGTCCTCGGCAGTAAGTCGGACGTATTTCCGGTGAGGGTTGGCCTCCGCCAGGGCTGCGCTTTGTCACCAATCCTGTTTGTAATATACATGGATCGGATTTCGAGGCGTAGTCGGGGGGGAGGGGGTCTGCAGTTCGGTGGACTAAGGATTGCACCACTGCTTTTTGCAGATGATGTGGTTCTGATGGCTTCATCGGTCTGCGACCTTCAGCACTCACTGGATCGGTTCGCAACCGAGTGTGAAGCAGCTGGGATGAGGATCAGCACCTCCAAATCTGAGGCCATGGTTCTCAGCAGGAAACCGATGGACTGTCCACTCCAAGTAGGGAATGAGTCCTTACCCCAAGTGAAGGAGTTCAAGTATCTTGGGGTCTTGTTCTCGAGTGAGGGAACAATGGAGCGTGAGATGGGCCGGAGAATCGGAGCAGCGGGAGCGGTACTGCAGTCGCTTTACCGCACCGTTGTGACGAAAAGAGAGCTGAGCCAGAAGGCAAAGCTCTCTGTCTACCGGGCCATTTTCGTTCCTACCCTCACCTATGGTCATGAAGGATGGGTCATGACCGAACGAACGAGATCGCGGATACAAGCGGCCGAGATGGGTTTTCTCCGCAGGGTGGCTGGCGTCTCCCTTAGGGATAAGGTGAGAAGTTCAGTCATCCGGGAGGGACTCGGAGTTGAACCGCTCCTCCTTCGCGTCGAAAGGAGCCAGTTGAGGTGGTTCGGGCACCTAGTTAGGATGCCACCTGGGCGCCTCCCTAGGGAGGTGTTCCAGGCACGTCCAGCTGGGAAGAGACCAAGGGTTAGACCTAGGACCAGGTGGAGGGATTATATCTCTTCGCTGGCCTGGGAGCGCCTTGGGATCCCCCAGTCAGAGCTGGTTGATGTGGCCAGGGAAAAGAAAGTTTGGGGCTCTCTGCTGGAACTGCTACCTCCGCGACCCGACCACGGATAAGCGGGAGAAGATGGATGGATGGAGAACTCCTCTCCTCTGAGCGGTCATTTTAAAGAGACGTCCATTAATGATGACAGGAGGCACAGCAGCACTCTGGGTGTTTCTCAATCGCGAGGATGCTCGCTTGGTAGTCGCATACTTCCAAGTCACTTCCTTCAGAAACGAAGCAGGTATACTTCCAAGCCACGGCTTCGGAAAACAAAGAAGAATGGAACAGCCTAACAAGTGTGCCACTCTCTCTAACGGTTTCAACATAAACTGTACCGAAAAGAAATACCTCACGATGTCTATCTAATTATGAACTTGCTTTACTTTCACATTTTTGGTGATAACAAACAAATGTAACAAAGTAACATATTTACCAACACATGTTCTACGCCACTACATACTTACATTTAAATGTGTGCTGTGTCGGTTCAGCCATTCTCCGCAAGGGTTTTTGAAATTGGTCCGTGCGCAAAGCATTGTGGGGATTTTAAGGACGCGAAGTCTACCCATGTGCAGCCTCGAAATTTCCCCCAAACCAAGGACGCGGCCTCGGTGGAATTCCAAGTATGCTGGAGATTGGAACAGTCCTTCGGCGGCACTCGATGACGTAGTATCCTTGAAATATTGGCTTGGAAGCCAGAATCCTAGAGATTGAGAAACCGCCTCTGTCTGATGGACAGAACTGTGTTCATGACCACTTATATATTTACTTTGATTCATTCACAGTGCGGTATAATGAGACAATAACAGGCTACAGATGCGGACATATAGGGCTGTGCATCTTCACTGGTCTCACGATTCGATTCGATTACGATTATCCTGTCACCAATTCGATATCACGATGCATCACGATTCATACCAATGGGTTGCATCCTCAAATTTCTATATTACTGCACATGGCTTCTTTTTCATCAATGAATACATGCAGTAAATACATATGAACTCTCTTTTTATTATTTAGAAAGTGCTTCAGAAATCAATAACATAAATGTATTGACATTAATTTATAAACCAAAATAAATCAATAGTATAGCTCTAGCATCCCTATACAGTATCTGTGTGTGAAATTGTTCCATCCTCAAAAACAAAAAACGAATGCTTCTGCAGTCTAGCTGCAGCTTCTAGCAATGGCCTTCTGTTAAAGAAAGGATGTCCTGGATGTCGCATCACTAACATGACTTGAGTCTGAACACAGCAGACAACAGGAGTATTTACAACAGCATAAAACAAAAATACTGCATGTGAGTGCACACCAGGGGCGGACTGGGAGGAAAAAGTGGCCCGGGGATTAATTGACAGACAAGCCCACTTAATGCGCGGCATGTATCGGCCGGCCGGCGACGAAAGTATGTTTCTTAACAAAAAACCCTATGCATTTAATGTTATTTTGGACCATTATTCATATAGTAATCACATTACCTGAGCCCTTGAGTTGCCTAGAGCAAAATAGTTACAGCATATATTTATTGATTTTAATGTTAAAGGAGGTAAGTTTGAGAAACCGCCTCGGAGTGCACAAAAATTCCAAAGTACACAGCCGAAAAGAATCCGCCCCTTCCTTCAGACTTCCTACAGAGCACCTCCTCCAACACACATGAACGCGCACAAGATCATGATAATGAATGTAAAACAAATGTATAACACAGTTATTGTCAGTGCTTATATTTTTGAAGCTAGCATGTTTGTTTTGTGAAAATGTATTACAAATGTTACGTCTAGCTGAGAGCAGGCTGCGCCGGTAACGTTACATATCAGCTCGGTGTGCTCCGTAAATAGTCGCCATAGTTGAAAAGCAACTCCGATATCGACTTTGGTTTGACTTCTCCTAGTTTCCACTTTCTTTTTCTTCATAATTTGCTCCATTAGTTTTTCTTTTGTGACCGGTATACGATGTTTATGCAAACTCTGCCATGGTGAACGTGTCCTCCTGCAGCGGCTGCTGCTGCTCGGGACTGAGCAACAGCTGACGGGAAACACGCCCAATGAAGGCACACGCAATGACTGCACGAGTGTGTGTGTGTGCACGAGATTGAAGGCTGACAGACAGGTCGGCCAACCAGTTATTTTAGCCGGCCCGGCTAAAATAATTGGTCGTCGTTTTTTTTTGTTTTTACAGTATTACGGCTTCCACAGATGACATTTTTTTATGGATTTTTTTTCAAAGCACTTAGAATATGCATTGCTATCAGGATATGAAGAGCATTCCATGGAATATAACAAAAAGTGTATCTCGAGCCGGTTTCTCAAACTTACCTACCCCTCCTTTAATAACATTTGGACCCAATTTGCCTGACTTGACACATGGAATAGAACATGGGCGTAGGAAGCATCCTCAATGTGGGTGAGACAATTTAACAGGGGGTGTGGGCAGGTAGTGGACCTAACCTCCTCTAGGGGGGTCCGGGGGCATGCTCCCCTGGGAAGATTTTTTTTTAAATGTTGAAGTTAAATGCATCAATCTGGTGCATTTTGAGAGCAACATTAGGGACTAAATCTATGGATACATCTCTCAACACCCATATGAAACAGAACTGTAAACAGATTTACTTTTTCTTTCAACATTTATTTGAACAGCAAGTGGAGGCAAAAGTGACTGCACCCAAAACAATAAACCTGCTAGCTAACTAGCCTAAACTCAGTAACAGAATGTGGGCAACACGTTCTTCTCCACAGCCGTGCGACCTCTGAGTCAGACGTCACTTCCGGCCATAGATATATATATATGGGTACAGCCACTCTCCCTGAACCCCGTTTCCCTGCCAAGCAGGGAAACTCCCCTATGCAAGCTCCTCCCTCTGAACCCAGGGCTCGCTACAATACTGTATACTGTATACACAAACTATACAAAAATGCCTTTATGCTTTGGAGCTTGTTTATCCATCTGTAAGCAACTGCCAACTAGGTCTCTCAGTCACTCACTCCTGATCGTTCACTGCGCAGTGACAGCTGCTACGGGCCTGATGTGTGAAAGTGAAACCATCTGATAGATAGAACATAGGTAGCAAAACGGCCCAGCCCAGCCCAGTGGGGTGTCCAGGGAGTGGCCGGAACACTTACAAATGTGGGCCGGTAGGATTTTGGTAAGCAAAAAAAAAAAAAAAAGGAGTGGCCGGAACACTTACAAATGTGGGCCGGTAGGATTTAGGTAAGCAAAAAACAAAAACAAAAAGGAGTGGCCGGAACACTTACAAATGTGGGCCGGAAGGATTTAGGCAAAGAAAAAAAAATATTATTTAAAAAATAATAATATAATATATATATTTTTTTTAAAGTTTTCTTTGGCCCTCCGGCCCACGCACAGCACCGGCCCACCAGGAAAACTCCCGGTATTCCCAATGGCCAGTCCGCCCCTGGTGCACACTTACATTCTCAATCAGTGATTAAGTGAATAATAACGTTTCTATCAGGTAACTATCAGCCTGTCACTCATTATTTTCAGGGGGGGGGGGGGGGG
>CALSBZ010046833.1:772899-787435 GCA_943591055.1 Gobionotothen gibberifrons | reverse complement strand
GGGGGGGGGGGGGGGGGGGGGGGGGGGGGGGGTTTGGAGGAACAGAGGAGACGGTGATCGCGGAAGCTTTTTCCTCCTGCTAATTTCCTGCCATAACTCCACAAACAAACTAAACAAGTTTTACAAATGCCTTATGATTCACTAACAAACACAGTGTGGTTAGCAAATATAAAACACCATCATTACAAACTAATGCATTTAGTTTTGCAAATAAAAAAGTATCTATCAAACAAACACATTACATTTGTCTAATAAATCATGTTTCAGAGACAAATTCAGCATAGATTTTACAAGTACAACACTTTTTATTATTACCTTACCGAAGTTCTCAGAAACTTGGAAAGGGAGGAGTTAGTTATTATCTGTAACCTCACTGCTTTAACATAGAGTTGTTTATAATTTGTTATATAAATGTCTGTGTTGTCAACCAATTAACAAATTAAGAAGTTAAAAGTTCTTCATACATTCTACATTTTTTGCAGAATGTGCCATTCATTTGGGGAAATGCAATACACTACAGAAGGCACATTTTTCATTCATAAAAGTGTATTCATGCAGCACCTCTGGAATATGTTACTTTTGTTTTCTAGGACACAGCGGTCAGTTTATCGGATTAATATTTTGTTTTTGTACACAAGAGAACAAAGACTTAAACATGTTTAAAATATTTTAATGTTCAATTATTACAATTTTGACGGTGCACAAAAAATAAGTTAAAGACTGCAACAAAAATGACAAAAGATTAAAAAAAAGGTTGAAAGGTTGTAAACAAAGAAATTAATGTCCTCATTACTGACCACAAGGCATGATTAATCAATATAATAAGTGTGGTTTCACATAACAGTATTCCAACATTAATGTCAGAAACAGTGGAGCCTTAGAAGGTCCTTGGGTGATTTGGGAAACACGTCAACATTGAACCATTCTACTTCCTTCTTCCGTCTGGGTCTACAAGTCGATGTTGGAATTAATGGCTGGAGGTCTGATGAGTGTGCAACAGAGTTCTCAGTAGACTGTTGGACTGGGAGTCTGAGAAGAAAATAGAAACAATAACATGAAAACAGGAGGCACAAAGAGTGGTACACTATCCAAACAATGGAAGGATACAACACAACTCTGACTGAAGAACCCGACAGTCTAATTATGTCCAATGGAAATAACCCAAACCAAAGCAAGTGATCTTACTAAAACATATTGTGTGTGTGTCCAAATGCCAATACATCTTTTTTTGCCCTCGAGCTTCATTTTGTTGCTCACTGATGTATTTTTATAATTTTTCAGTAACGTGAGAGAGAACCTGGGCACTGGAGTTCATTTTAAGTTACCCCCCCCTCACTACAGCACCACGTTTTATTCCATAGACTGTATAGTATTTGTTGACTTTACACCATTGGTTGTTGGGATTACCGTTTTGACGCCTTGGCATTTGGCATTACGGCTAAGGCAATCCTGTTTTTTTCCAACCAGCAGTGACTGGAGAAGGCAGAGCTAAGTAACGGTGCACTGAACAAGACATTTAACTTTCATGAACAGAAAACCTTTGGTGAATTGGTTAAAGTTGTAATTCAAAAACATTTCACTCTAAATGAGAAGATAATAAAAAAATTAACATCATGCTGTATTGAAGAACAATCAAAACTAGCAATTGAGACCATAAACTTGTCAGTAAAATGTTTACTAAAGGAAATAATGATAGTGATAAGTAGGTTCATTTTCTCATAGACTTCTATACAATCTGACTTCTTTTTGCAACCAGAGTCGCCGCTAATGGACATTAGAAAGAATACTTTGCCACCTGGATTTACAGTCTCGGACATTCATTCGTTCCAGGAGTACAAGCCAAACTAAACTAAAAGAATATGGCTGACCACAATAGACTGATGTTTTTTTTGCTGAGAAGATAACCTTCACAGATCTTTATTGTAACATCCATCCTGGTGTCTTTTGGATATTTTAAAAATTGGACTGAAATGGTAAATCGACCAAAGTGCCATCCATCGAGCCGTGCAATTAACACGGCTTTAAATTATACTTCATATTTATGACCAGATTTGACCTCTTCAGTAGCAACCAATAGGCTTTGGGCAGAGATCCACAGATAAGGTGTAACGCTGTAAAATACAGACTGACACATTGTTGGTTTTGGTGTCTTCACGGGATATGACGATAAATAATGAAATATACAGCAACTGTCAACATTTGATATGATAAAAAAGTAAGTGATCAAAGTAAAAAAGTGGAATAAAGGGAACCGTTGCATGTGCCATGTGAACAAAAGGATTCCCCATACAGTACTTAAATTCAAATGTCTACCTTCTTTTTCCATAACCGTTGCTTCACAAAGACACACCCCTTGACCGTTTTATCCATCTTTTCACTCTCCCTTAAGCAAGAAAAACAATTAGGGATTATTTTTGTATTCTACCCGGAATTAAACATTTATGTGTATGAACAGTTGTATAAATGTCTTAATCAGGAATAAATGAACAGCATACCTGTTGCTCTGCATCCTGTTGGTACGGGCTCAGGCTAAGAAAGAGACTCTTAAGAACGGAATGTGCAGTGGATGCTACAGCAGATCCTAAAATATGACACCAAGACCACATAATCAATGGCAAATTATAATTTCACAATACAATTTAAAAGCAGTGTCCTTACCTTTGTGGGATGAGATGTCAGGCAGCTGCTGATGAGCATGGGTTGAATCAGACACAACGCCACAGACAGGAACCAGCTTCTGCTTCGTAGGCTGATCAACATGAGCCAAGGAACTGTCTTTATTTTCTAATTTAGGATTAGGTGACAAATTGGGTGATCTTGGAACATGAGCGAGTTCTTTGACAGCATTTATAACCTGGTGTGGCAGATGTTTCTCTAATTTAGAAGTGCTTTGTTTGGAGTTTGTTTCATTATTAATGGACTGTTGCGGACCAGAGGAAGTCTTTGAATCCTCTGTCCGAGGCTGCATGCATGGGTTAGGAGCAGCACTGAGGGGGGCAGCAAACAGGCTGAGGAAGGACCTGGCAGAGGCTTTTTCCGTCTCAAGCGCACTTTTAACATGATCACTTGTGCGATCTGCAGAGTCTGGAGGGGAAGATTGAGGACAAGAGGACGTTCTTACAGAATCGTCTATGTGCTGCAGAGTGTCAGTGATTGGGCTTGCGAAAAGGCTATGAAAGGGTCTTCTCAGGGTCTTTTTACATCCAACGTCCAAATCAGTGCCATGTGTCATTTTACTGCTGCACTCCGCTGGGATTTCAGTTGAACGATGCTCCTGCGTGCCACGTTTGAGGCCAGACTGTGTGTTTTTGAAGGGCGGGGGCATCTCAGTGGGTTGTTTGGCTGCAGAATGACGACTGACAGAGTTTGTAGGATCAGTTGTATTAATGGAGCCGGTGACAGGTTGTACTGTAGCAGCAGCAGCTCCACCTTTGAATTTGGTGAAGCTTGAAGAGGGAGAAGGCTTTACTGAGGCTTGTGGGTCAACCTTCAGAACAGAGATATGTGGCCTCAACTGCGTAGGCTGTTTGGGAATAGTCTTATTAGGGGGTCTAGGCAAAATGCTTCTGCGAGTAGTGCTTCCACCTTCACTCTTACAGTTAATGGAGCTTGTCATATCGGCATGCAGGTGCATGCTCCCTCTCACATCTTTGTTTTCGGAGGACTTCTTTGCCACAGTGACAGAAGCATGCAGCAAGCCCAACTTGACTTCATGAGCAGTTCTGGGAGCAGGTTTCAGAGATTCTTGCCTCCAGTCACTTTGCTTTGTGTAGTCCCTGTAGGCCGGAGTAAGACTAGGGCAGGTCTTGGAAACCAGGCCAGTGTGCACTTTGAGGCTCTTGAACATTTCAGATTTGTTCACTTCATTTCTTGTATTTTCTGAATACAAGACCTTCTTATTTGGAGTTTCTGAGCTTAGCAGAGGATAAGCGATCTCATCACCTTCGGTTGTTGGGGTGTAGGATAGAGTTTGTACAATAGGAAGGGTTGATTTAAAGGACCTGAGAACAGCATTCACAGAGTAAGGAACTTCCTTTGGGTTTGCAGAGCCTGAAGTGCCAAATTCTTCACATCCAGGAGTTGTAAAGAGGCGAGGGAAAGGTTTGAACAATTGAGGTCCAAGAACGGCTTCCACTGAATAACAGACTGGTTCCTCAGGATTAAGATGACTTGACTGGGGGGGTTGATGTTGGGCATCTTCCGGTGCACGTGGTGGGACAGCTGCCTCATCAGCCAGTGCTTCAGTCGCACATAGCGTGGTTTCCTTCTCGGTATTGGCTTCTGCGCTGTTGTAAAAGACAGGCCTGAAAAGAAAAAACATCAGCATACCAGAAGCTAAATGTTCATTTGATTGATTGATTAGATACATTTCTGTGCAGGAATTTCACCGATTTATTAACAGAATCTAAATGACAGGGTCGAGCTTGTATGTGCCTACCTGAGTGGTTGCAGGGGTATATCGGGGGTCTTGTCTGCTTCTATCATTTCTGACTCATCTGTGTTCTCTGGCGGTCGCAAAGACTCAAAGAGGTCCTTTACCTTTTGTAATGCCTGTAGTGAGAAGAAACAAAAACACACATCAGTCTTCAGCACAAAGCAATCTCCATATGAAACCATTTAAGAACATTTGGTAACATTTTGTGAGTCCCCCGTCTATAATACACATTAACAATACTTTGAATGCATTTGTTTATAGCACAGTAGTTTAAAGTGCTATATTATAAAATAATTAGGATTGTTTATGAGTGATTTTAACTTTTTTAAGGTGGTTCATAATTAATTACACACCTCATCCAACAGTTTGGTTGTGATGTCATTAAGAGGCTCATGGGAGAACTTGCAGTCGGCTCCTTTAGAACAATGTCCTCTTCTGTGGAAGAACTTGCAGGGGAAGGACTGTGCAGCTTAGTAAAGGAAATGTTGAATATTAAACAAATAGCAGTACAATATATTATACGTTTATGAAAGGTATGTACAGATTATTGCTCAACCAAAGGATATCATGCATGTATGGGCAGCTCTCTCCTTTTTGGCAGAATCCTATAATGTAGAATTTGCACACTTCTTTCAAGAGATCATTGTAACCCTTAATGTGTTCCAGCTGGCAGGTGTCCTCCTGTGTGCAGTAAAGGGAAGGACATTGCAGTAAATATTATAAGGGCAACCAATAAAGTCCAGAGGAATGAAACATTTTGCCATCTTCTGCAATTCATTTTTGTATCTTATCAATCAAAATGTGTATATTTTTGTAGAGAGTAAACATAACCTGCCTTGATGCACCTTCCCCTGAGGAAATGTCGACAAACTAAGCGCCCGTTCACCAGCATAGCATTCTGGTCCTTGAACTCCTCAGTCATGAACCTCGGACACGGCACTTGGACCTCCTGAGAGGAAAGATGAGTGTTGCAATAAGATTATAGTAAATATGTTGCCAAGGGAACATTATTGCCACCCTAACATACTTTTGTAACTTTAATTCTTGTTTTTTATACGTTATTCTATTCTATTATTTTATCTGAGCTTGAATTGCAACATTGCCTTGTGTTGAAATGTACGGTATTAATATACTTGCCTTGCCTTTTAAGGCATGTTGAGCTTTTGTTAGAAGAAGTTAGTTAATAACTTACATTTGGTGGATTGTTTGTCTAAATTAGAAGTGTCTCACATATGAAGTTGCTTTAGAGGACTTCCATCAGTATACAAATAATTAGACATTTTAGACCTCTTCCAACAGCACAGGTTTTTGATTTATAAAGAAAGTTTAGTGTTATTATAATGGGATCTGGTTTGTGGGACTTTGTATGCCCTCAGGCTTTTGTGTCACAACTGGTAACCTTTCAATTAAATAAAAATGTGGGCAGTTCGAAAGCCAAAGAAAGGCATTCCTAAATGTCATGCTATTTTTAGGTAAGTCACCAGTCACCTTAAAACTCATTCCTTAAGTGCCAAAAGCATAATGAACCCATGTCCATTTGTTATTTGATGAAGAAAAGTCTTTAAAAAAGGGAAAATTAGCCCCAGAAAAAACAAAAATCAATTTCCCCTCTTACCTGCAGGGCTATTTATTAATACATTGTTTTGTGTAAATTGCTGAGTGTTGGAGATATCAGCCGAGAGATGTCTGCCTTCTCTTTGATTTAGTGGGACTAGATAGCACTTGTTTTGTGGTGCTCTAAGCAAGAAAACAAATAACCACGTTTTTCAACTCACATTCATGAGGAGATGCATGCTTCATTCTGCAGAATGATACGGTGGGCAGTTGAGTCTCAAATCTACTACTACAGGTAAGAGGACAAATATGGATTTTGGGATGTAAGCAGGGGCAGAATGCAATTCAAGCAGCTTCAGATGACAGGCTGGTGATGGATACAATCTATCTTGATGGCCACAGTCAAGCTTACCTGCTCATTGTTTTTATATTTACGGTCTCCTCTACCTCTTCCCCAGGCAGGTCTAGACTGATGGCCCCCACCTCTGTTAGCAGGGGTCCATCTGTCCCTCTGCTGATACTGATTTATCTGCCTCTCCGGGTTCTGCTGCTGCTTGGTCCCATTATGGTTATTTTTAGTTCTGTATTTCTGACCCTTGGTGATTGTGTGTTCACTCTGAGTGTCTTGCATATGGTGGTGCATGGCCTTGACGCCTCCGCCTCTGAAGGATGATGCATTATTGCCTCTGGTTGTCTGGGCTTGGTGAAATTGCTTCTGTGGAAAGAAAATGCCAAAATATTATAAAAAGGGTTAATATTTTAAGATTATTCAAAACTTTGAACTTCAAACTGCTCCGGTTCATGAGCAGCTGTATGATTGTCCAACACTGGGAGGTGTTACTATTATTTAGTTCTGTACACAATGTCAGTAAAGGAACACTGAATAAAGTTGTCTGAATTATTCAACTTTTACATCAATTTTTTACATTTAATTTAGAAACAAATCCCTTATATAAAAGTAAAACCTAGATTTAGTTTACATCGTAATGGGTTTCTTGATATAAACCATAACAATTTGGAATTTTTGGTAACTTTCCAACATAATAGAAAAATACTATTTCTTCATTTTTTATAAATGCATCTCATCTTATTGATTCAATGCAGACATCTTTTGTTTTTACTTTTCACTTAACATTTGCTTGAAAGAAAAGAAAATCTACAAACTTCTAAAAATTATATAGTTCAAGTTCATCTGACCTTTTTATTGGGGCCAGTCTGCTCACTCTGGGGTTTCCTCTTTCTTGCATTGCCTCGTTTTCCATTCTCAGGCTCGTTCCTGTAAAAAACAAAATTAGTTTGTAATAAGTATGTAGATTTAGGCCATTAAAACCATAGATATATATAAACACTAGATGACTCACCCGCGCTGCTGGCCAATGGAGACCGACGTTGCCACATGGCGGCCATCTTGCTACAGACAGCTCGCTCATTCATAACATTATGTCTATGGTGCACTATTGAAATAACCGTAGATTGCTCAATTTTCAAACGGTTTGGTTTGTTATAAACATCAAATATGTAGTTATGATACTGCATACTTATAATTATAATCATGAACTTTTTTTGTTCAACATGTATTGTTGTCTCCTGTATTATAGCCATGCTAATAACGTTTATAATAAACCAAACCGTTTGTAAATCAGTCAATATTTCAGCGAGTTAAAGGTGGGGTAGGTTCGTTTGAGAAACCGGCTCGAGATACACTTTTTGTTATATTCCATGGAATGCTCTTAACATCCCGATAGCAATGAATATCTGAAGTGCTTTGAGAAAAAATCCATTAAAAAATGTCATCTGTGGAAGCCGTAGTAGGCTACTGTAAAAAGCACGACCAATCATCTGAGCCGGCCCGGCTAAAATAACTGGATGGCCTACCTGCCTGTCAGCCTTCCATCTGTGCACAAATTTATCTCGTGCCCTCATTGGTCATGTGGGCATTCGCGTGTGTTGGAGGAGGGGCTCTTAGGAAGTGGCAGATTTTTTCCGGTTGTGTATTTTCAAATAATAGCGCACTCGAGCTGGTTTCTCCAAAATTACCTACCCCACCTTTAAGAGTATTTCTGTGCAGATCACTCACCTTACAACAGCTGTAGCAGTAGTTGTTGACTGTGGCAAGATGGCCACCGGTGAGCTACTGTACGCTGGCGACTCCCCCTTGAGCCATCTAGTGTTTATATATAGCTATGAATAAAACCATCTGCGTCCCTAAAAACATATCGAAGCTAAAGGCTAACTATCGTTTAAAATCCAAATACCTGTGAGTAAAGTTTTGCTGAGCAGGGCTCCTGTCATCCTCTTCCACAGCAGAGAGTCTCGAGAACAGGTTTGCGAAAGCCATTTTATTTCGCTCGTCATAAGATAGTTGTGTCTTCTTGTGGAAATAGTTAAATGGCAAACATAACCGAGGTTATCACCATCTGGTCAGGAGATATGGAAGGAAAAACTAACTTGCGCCCATAAAATAACAAAACAAAACGAAGCTTTGCTAGTCTTTGACAGGTGTCCTAAATGACGTTTATGTTTAGCCCTAACGTGCCAAATATATTCAAGTTTAGTGAATGAATTAAGGTTCACATGGTTCACTCATGCCATCAATCGTCCCGTGGAGCATCTTTCGCCTCTCCTTCCGTGTTTTCTACTGACGTCACGGACTCAGCTCTTCTTCTTCTTCTTTTTCTTCTTCTTCTTCTTCTTCTTCTTTGTATTCGGCAGACTGTACAATGCAATGGTGTATTGCTGCCCTCTATCGCTACTGTTGGTTAATTTATCATTTTAACGAACCTATTTTCACCATATTTATATTGATCTAATATAGAGTGTGTATATAAACATCAGTTTCTTAATTTTAGTCCAATGATCCGGGTTAAGTAGTTTGTACATAGTTGCTTTTGGCTTTTAACAGCTTCCTCCTTTGAAAATGGATGAGGACATTTCTTACTTCCCAGATTCTACTCACTCACGTCACATTAGTCATCAAGGTGATCAAATGTCTTTTTGCACTCCCTCGTCTTTTTTGTTTCCCATTTATTCCGCCACTACAACTTTTCTGTGGGACCATATTGTAGGACAGTTTCCTGTGCAGCAGTATATTTTTGGCAAACTTGTTGAAGTTCTCTTATTGAGTGACTGAATGTCTGATGTGTCTGGTTTATTGTACTCTACCCACCGTTGTGACAATGTAATACTCTGAATTCTCAAATCTGATCGAAAATGTTTCATTAGGCAATGGTTAATCCAAATGCACTTTCCCACTCCCTGCATCCTCTGATCCATCTATATTAACCCTTAGATACTGTACTTTATTTCTTTTATTTAATCGTTTATTTGAACCGGGACAGTGCACATCGATGAACACTTTAAAACAAAACAATGCTTACAAGCGTAAATTAGCCGGATTTTAGCTTTAAGCTAATTTCCATCCGCAGTCCCCTCACATACAACATACAAGAACATGACATTTATATACATAGCAAAAATAAATACATGATATGCAGGAAGAGCATGAGCAGCATACAAGCATTTACCACATGGCAGTACAATGTAGCAGCTATGGTATATAAAGTGCAAGATAAGATAAAAGTGCTACATAAAGTGCAAGAGGAGATACTCCTGTATGAAAGTACATTTAGCGGTGATTGCACGTCTGTTTGTTGCTCAACCATTCTTTGAGTTGACCTTTAAAACTATTGAGAGTGGGACAATCCCGTATCTCAGTTGGGAGGCTATTCCAGAGTGAGCTGCCTTTAATGGAGAGGACATTTTGTCCAAAAGTGCTCCGTCTGTGGTGGACTTCACAGTATAAAACAGTATTCAATGTGGGATAGAATCATACAGTGGAGGTATGACTTTGCAGCATTGACAGTTAAGAAAGGTCTAATTTGTTTAACATTTTGCAAGTTGAATTTAACGGTATTGGATACTTTCTTAATATGTTTCTTAAAAGTCAAGTTCGAGTCCATTATGACTCCAAGATACTTGAAGTGGGGGACTAGTTCTATTTCTGCTCCGTTTAAAAACACATTGGATCCTTCGATTTTGACTGGTCGTTTACTGAACATCATGCATACTGTTTTTTTTGCGTTTAACTGTAAGCAAATGTTGTTCAGCCAGTGTTGAACCTTGTCCAATGCATTAGAGAGACAGGATGAGATTATTTCAGTGTTTTTCCCGTGTACAAAGACCGTATCATCGGCATACATTTGCACATCCAACTCAGGACATATTAGGCAAGTCATTAATGTACAGTGAAAACAGTAACGGTCCAAGAATGGAACCTTGTGGAACCCCAACAGTGTTGACATGGTAGGGGGATTTGGTACCGTTGACCAAAACACACTGTTTTCTGTTTGATAAGTAAGATTTAACCCACTGTATTGAATCTGCAGAAAAATTGAAATACGTAAGCTTTTTAAGGAGCATCTCAGAAGCGTTCTTGAGATCAAGGAAGACAGCACCTACATATGGGCTCGTGTCCAACATAGATTTAACCTTTTCCACAAAGACACAGTTAACTGTCTCAGTGGAGTGGTGAGCACGAAAACCAAACTGCATTGGGTGGAGTGGAGCAAAACCTTTGTCTAAATGTTTGGTGATTAGTTTTGACACCCATTTCTCAGCTATCTTAGAGACACAGGGGAGGATGCTGATAGGTCTATAATTGGACATCATTGCCTTATCCCCAGATTTAAAGATCGGTGTTACCGTGGCAACCTTCCAGGATGATGGGACTTCCCTCGTGCTGATCGATTGATTCACCAGCATAGTAATTGGTTTTATTAGACCGTCAATATTTGTCTTTATAAAGTTGGTGTCTAAATTATCTGCATCCCTAGCCTTAGAACCTCTTAACCCTAAGATTATATTTTTTACCTCAACCTCTGTGATTTCCTCCAGGTCAAAAACGGGGTGTGTATCCACAGTCGGGCTATGGGAGACCTCAGATAGCGGGAAGAGCTTTGAAATGTCCAAAGCACTGATTAAGAAATACTCATTGAGAGAGCTGGCCAACACTGCAGGGTCTTTTATCAGGGCATCATTGATTTTTAATTCTAGTACATTATTTTCCTGTTTGGTTTGTTTACCTAATAGTTTATTTAGGATTTGCCAAACTTTTTTACTGTTACCTTTCGCACCTTCAATTATATTGATGAAAAAGTTCGCTTTGGCCTGTCTTATTGTTTGAGTTACCTTGTTACGAGCATGAGTGAATTTCTGTAGCTCTGCTTCAATAGTTGGTCTCTAGATTTCATTAAATTCCTGCACTGTAGATTCAGCCAGGGAAGATGATGTTCCTTCCAGTCCCTAAGGCACCCTCTCCTTGAGAAGGAAGACATTGTATCACTCATTTTAGATATAAACAGATTACTGTTTTCACCAATGTCTTCAGAGGACAGAGTGTCCCCCCAATCAATCATTTTCACTGCATCCATAAAACGTTCTTGCAGGTTTTTGGGGATGAAGCGAGAACCCAAGGCAGGGGTTTTAGGTGTGGCCATGAACCTTTTTTTTATGAGTTTCCTGGCAAAAATAACAAGATTATGGTCAGAAAGACAAGTCAGGAAGTTGTAGGTTTTAACTATTCTGTCAGCTTTGTTTGTAAATAATAAATCTATCATAGTCTTGGAGGTTTTGGTTATTCTAGTCGGTTGATCCATCAGCTGTATTAGGTTGTGGTTATCCATGATCCGTGTTAAGCTCTTTCTATTTTGTTTGTCATTCCAGTTTATGTTAAAGTCTCCTACAATAATTAGCTCTTTGTTGGAGTCACAGGAATTCAGCAGGAGTTTTACCTGGTCATAAAAATCCACCTTAGCGGTGGGTTGTCGATAATAGGCAAATCATGGTGAGGGACATTTCCTCAGATAGTGTGATTTCCACACCAACACAATCAAACTCAACATTAGCTGGGAGTGCAATCTCCCTACAAGTAAAGGTATTCCTCACATAAAGCAACACACCCACTCCTTTTCTCCTCAGTCCTTCCTAAACACATTATATCCTGACATAGATACAAGAGTGGATGGTGACGACTGTTTTAGTGAGGCACACATTGACAGATTGTAGTTTATTTCCAAAGTTTGAATTGGCATGTCTCGCTCATCCCAGAGTTTTCCCAATGCTAATCTAGCAGCCATTTTGTCCAATCAATTAATAGAAGGCCTGCACACAAGCATGAACACCAGTTTATCTCCAGATTTGTCCAATCTTAACATGCTTTTATGATAAGGGAAACATAGGTCAGAAAACACTTAGGAGTACTTAGACAGATAATAAAAACACTAACAGGGAAACATTTTCAGGGAACTTTTGATATCTGTTGACGATCCTTCATACTTTTTCTTTAGTTAGGTTTGAATGTAGGACTTTTACTTCTAGTATTCATGTTCTTCTTCTACCACTAATATTATAAGAAAATGTGTAGATTAATTTACAAAACAGGCAGCAGAACACAAAGGGGATGTTCTGATTTACAGCAAAACCACTTCCATGCACTATCTGCTGCTGTTTAGAAAGATTAAATGGGATTCAAATTAACACACTCCGCCTCTCATTAATCAGTGAGTGATAAAAGCTCAGATGAGACAAAACGAGGAGATAGAGGCTGGACTTTGCTCCTCCACATATGAGGCCATCTCTGTGTCTGGCTCAAAGTTCAGGTCCCACACGCACACAGTTTCAGGACTGCCTCTGAGTGTGTTTGTGATTTCCCTCAGTCTCTGAACTCTTGCTATTGAGCTTTCTGAGTTCCAGAATGACCCGTTGGGCCCTTGTTGCTCCCCTGCTGCTCCTGCTGGGCCTGTGCCTCCACAGTGCTCTCAGTCAGGATGCTGAGGAGCCAGCTGCTGAAACCCCACCACCACCATCTGATGGCACACAGGGGGAGGACGAGGACGGTGATTGGGGACTAAACTCCGTGAGAGGCGGCTTTGAGTCGGTCGGCGGATACTTTGACTCCATGCTGGAGTTCATGGGGGGACGTGATGGAGTGTGCCAATACCGCTGTCGACATGGTAAGTCAATTAAAGCCCAATGTATCAGAACAGAGAGGTCTATATATCGGTTTATATTTGTATTTTTTTTATCGAAATGAAAGGTTACAGTTTCCACTTAAGACTGCTTGAATGCAGGGGAAAGGGTTGGGTTAGTTTAGGGTTGGGTCTCCTATACTCTGTGGTGTTTTCACTACAATAAAGGTCAAGTTATTGGGGAATATGTACCTAAATCTTTTGGAAAATATACATAAAAAGAAAAGCCACGGGTAAACTGCAATTCAAGTCTTTTAAATTGCAAAGTTTCAGAATAATAATGTTAATATTAATGTATTTTACACAAAACCCTTATCCTGTTTACATTTGTTTTGTACTATAACTGGAGAAAGTATAACATAAACTGCAACAGATTTTTTGTAAATTCAGTTTTTTATATTCAGTCAAAATAAAGCAAACTGTTAAAAAAATTCTACCTTTTTGACTTTATTTATCCAAATAAATATATATTGTTCTTGTTATATAGTCGAATGTTGAAAGTTGCTATAATGTCGTGTCCTGTGTAGAACAATAACGCAACCCAGTGATAGTAATGTTCTGATACAAATCACTTGATAGGATTTTCTTCGACTTATCATTTTTGCTTATCACCTGGAAGAGGGCCTGGAAGCGGACTGTGACCCGAGCATGATAGGAGGGGTTTCCTGTCGGGGCCTTGGGAACGTGACTAATAACATGTGGATGGATATGGATAAACCAAATAATTTACCTTTGTTCATCATGTGCAAACTTGGATCTATTTCTAAAGCCACATGGTCACCAAACCAGCCAGATTAGCATGTTTCCACTGGCCTGATGTGAAACAATATCCACATGTGATATGTTGATTTGCTTCCCCTGTCTCAAAGGTAAAGCTCCTCTCCCTCGCCCGGGCTACCAGATGCCTGAACCTGACGGCTGTGGCTCCTACTTCTTTGGTCTTCCTGTTCCAGATGGGGTATGCTTCTTCTGTCTCTAAGGGCAGATTTGTGTGGATTTATAATTCTTTGAAATGTAAAGGCTGTAAAAAGTGGAATCCGCAGAAGGGGCTGTACACAAATGTATTGTGGGTCAGGAAGAGGGATATGTGTAAAGATTTTTCAAAAGCAAGGCTCGACCCAGAAACATAGTTGCGACATCCTTTGCCCTAATGTATCAATCTTGTCCCACTTTTAACACTAGAACCGCCAACGGGGTCAATTTGACCCCGAGCTGTTTTATATTGTATGTAACTTTTTTTCAATAAAATATTAAAGTCTCCCAGTCCGTGACTTTTCCTGAAAGTGTGTTATGTAGCACCCTATGTTGTTAAAAATTGTCAATATGAAGTCAGATTGAAGAAATCGCCAATTTTTTTTCCATTTATACCTATTTCCGCCAAGCGGGGTCATATTGACCCCACCCCTTTTCGCACGTAAACATGACGTGTTGCTATAGCAACACCTTTTGTCTACTGCGGTTCCTTATAGATTGAGAGATAGAGAGAGAGATAGAGAGAGAGATGGATAGATAGATAGATAGA
>CALSBZ010046833.1:756243-767499 GCA_943591055.1 Gobionotothen gibberifrons | reverse complement strand
GGTTAGGGGTAAGTTGATCCAGGGCAGGGGGTCAATTGAACCACTGTCCGGTTACTTATGTTAACTTGTGGCAGATATTTAAGTAAGCTTTCTTAACGCTAATGTTATAATAGTCAGATTGCTCTGAACATGGGAGGTGATATTCTATTAATTCTCACGTTCACACAGTCAGTTGATTTTTGCCGGCCGTCTTTCCTGCAACGGCAATTTTTCTGTATTTCCTTTATCCTGTAATGACTTGATAGCTTTAAACTCCGCACACTGAGCTCTGATTGGTCAGCAGGCGGTGCTTTCACTGAGTTGATCTCTTATCCTGGAACCTGGCAGGTTAGCCGTTCAGCATAAATTACCATGGAGATCTAGCCCGGTAAGAAGAGAACCAGCGTCGTAGGACCGGAAAACCCAGTTTTCCCTGAAGTTAGCTCACTAATCGAAAATCCGGCTTTGTACAGGCCTCAGGTAGGCCTCAGATCCATGCTTTCATGTTTATGCCAAATTCTGACCCCACTGTTCAAATGGCGCATCAGAAATCCAGACTCATCAGACCAGGCAACATTTTTCCAATCTTCTATTATCCAGTTTTGGTGAGCCCGTGTGAATTGTAGCCTCAGTTTCCTGTTCCTAGCTGACAGGAGTGGCCCCCGGTGTGGTATTCTGCTACTGTAGAACCACCTGCTTCAAGGTTCCACGTGTTGAGGTTCAGAGAGGATCTTCTGCATAACTTGGTTATAACTAGTGTTTTTGTTTAGTTACTGTTGCCTTTCTATCATCTTGAACCAGTCCGGCCTTTCTCCTCTGACAATCAACAAGGCATTTTTCGTTTTTAGAACTGCCACCCACTGGATATTTACCCTTTTTCGGACTGAAATACTCAGACCAGCCCGCCTGGCACCAACAACCATAACACGTTTAAAGTAACTTAAATCACCTTTCTTCCCCATCCTGATGCTGTTTGAACTTCACCAGGTCCTCTTCACCATGTCTACTGCACATGCCTAAATGCATTGAGTTGCTGCCATGTGATTGGCTGATTAGATATCTGCGTTAACGTGCAGTTGAACCTGATAAAGTGGCCAGTGAGTGTATACAGTGGGGCAAAAAAGTATTTAGTCAGCCACCAATTGTGCAAGTTCTCCCACTTAAAAAGATGAGAGAGGCCTGTAATTTTCATCCTAGATACACTTCAACTATGAGAGACAGAATGGGGGGAAAGAATCCAGGAAATGACATTGTAGGATTTTTAATGAATTAATTGGTAAATTCCTTTTTTGCACTTTGGCAGCAGATTCCTGTGTAGCTTCAGATCTGAGTTGTCTTATTAGTAAGCCTAATTTATACTTTTGTAGCAACACTATTTTTATATAATGGCAAAGAAAGGGTTCAGAGTCTTTTCTTTTTTCCCTGTCATATGTGGCAGCACTGTTCAATGTTTCTTGAAAACATTACCCACTGTAGTATGTGACGTGTGAATAAACTCCAACTCTGTATCAACAACATTATTGTGTAACTTCAGTTAAATACTTGTATGTGTGTAGATTAGAAAGAGGTAAGATAAAGGATCTGCAGTATTTTATGAAGTATTAATCGTACAAAGGTCAGTTTTATACAAGTAGAAGTGTGTATTCACCTGGTAGTAGGCTCTCACTAATGGCTACGCCTCTCTATTTGGACTGGTAGATCTCGGCAGACTGGCAACTTTAAAAGTAGCTCTCGGTTCAATAAAGGTTGGGCACCCCTGGTGTAAAGGAAAGAATGAATGGGGCCATGTATCGTGAGATTTTGAGTGACAACCTCCTTCCATCAGCAAGGGCATTGAAGATGAAACGTGGCTGGGTCTTTCAGCATGACAATGATCCCAAACACACCGCCCGGGCAACGAAGGAGTGGCTTCGTAAGAAGCATTTCAAGGTCCTGGAGTGGCCTAGCCAGTCTCCAGATCTCAACCCCATAGAAAATCTTTGGAGGGAGTTGAAAGTCCGTGTTGCCCAGCGACAGCCCCAAAACATCACTGCTCTAGAGGAGATCTGCATGGAGGAATGGGCCAAAATACCAGCAACAGTGTGTGAAAACCTTGTGAAGACTTACAGAAAACGTTTCACCTCTGTCATTGCAAACAAAGGGTATATAACAAAGTATTGAGATGAACTTTTGTTATTGACCAAATACTTATTTTCCACCATAATTTGCAAATCAATTCTTTAAAAATCAGACAATGTGATTTTTTTCTTTCTCATTTTGTCTCATAGTCGAGGTATACCTAGGATGACAATTACAGGCCTCTCTCATCTTTTTAAGTGGGAGAACTTGCACAATTGGTGGCTGACTAAATACTTTTTTGCCCCACTGTATATACATATATTGCATAGCTTCATATTTGACTTTCTTTTTGTATTTCTCTATCATTCATTTATCCGTCCTTTCCCTATTTCCTTGCTCTGCCATCTCTGTTTACAGCGACAGTCTTTCCCAATGGGTCTGTTGGCAGTGCAGGATGGGAATGTTTCTCCTTCTCTCTCCCTCTAGTCACATACACACTCACAAAACACTACAGTAGACTGCCCTGCAGCAATGATATTACACACAGCCCACACCATAAGAAGCAACTTATTTTCTTATTTTTTCTCTTGTCATGCTCTCAATGTATTAGGCCCTGTATGCTTAGTCTGACCCATCACTTCACTTAATTTAAAAAATATAACAAATGAAGACAAAGCCTGAAAAACATGTATTTTTAATCAAATGTATACAGCATCAAGGAAAAAGGCTGCTAAGAAACTGATTTCCAAAGTAGTGATATTCACAGAAATAAAGAAAATGTCTTAACAGAAACTGGTAATAAATGGTACAAACATATTATTTTAAGGAATATATAGTTTACTTTTCAACATGTTTGGAAATAGAACTAAAATACTACATCCTCCTGTGACTGAATGTGTATGTTGGATCTAAAGTCCAGATGATCTCTCACAGCAGCTTCAAATGATCAGTCATGACGCATCTACACAACAAAGGAGAGAAATAGGATTAACAAGTGAGACCAGACGACAGTTACTCAATTCTGTTGAAATATTTCTGTTTTAATCGTCATGCATTGAATGTTATGGACATCCTTTATCTATACAATAGCATTTCAATAAAGAACTGAAAGATAGGCTGCAATGTTTTGTTGGTAGGAGCTAGGGCTGCTCAATTAATCGTATTTTAAATCGCAATTACGATTATGGCTTGCAACGATTACGAAAACGTAATCAAAATAAAACGATTATTATTTTATTATTAATTCTTTATTATTAATTTGTTTTTATTATTGTTTTTTCAGTTCAGTTATACTTAAAGTTCAGGGTAATCAACTGTTAAAAACATACTGTTCACATTTTTTTCTCAATAAATTTATGTTTTCAAAGTAAATGGATAATCGTTTTTAATAATCATGATATCAATTATTGACCCAAATAATCGAGATTATGATATTTGCCATAATCGGGCAGCCCTAATAGGAGCTAAATATAACAAAACATAATACATGTCAAATCATTAATGGGTACTGATCAATTATTGGAGGGTTAAATTAGACATTTCACTTGATGTGTAAACAGAGACAGTCTCAATCAGGAACATGTATCAATCTTTTATTCAATGAAAACACAGTCAACAATCAGTGTTGTCAGGCTTTAGTGTATTTACCTTCGTAATCAGTGTGAGGCGATGGGAAGTTCGCTGGCTGTGGGACCCTCTGCTTCACCTTCTGGTTAAATGCTTCAAGCTTAATAAAACAAAAACAATAGAAGGGGGTTGAATATATTATATTGTGGCATTTTAAGTAACAGTGGCAAGTTTAGCACAGGCCTTAAAACACTAATGTTTGGAAATACTCTAAGATTAAGCTGTCTTTGGCTGTAACAATGTAAATGTCCCCTCTGTGGGACTAATAAAGATATTCTGATTCTGAAGATATCTGGAACTGTTTATCAAGCATCAATAATAACTTTAAGGACTATAAACACTCATGTGTTGTAGTTTTCATTAAAAAAAAGAAAACTGAGAAGACAGAAGTTCTATTTTGTGCATAGGCTTTATGACGTTATATCTGCTATAATATAATGACAGCTTTGCTAAATGGCATAACTCCTCATCTCAATAATCAATGAGATATTTGCCTTAGAATATGAGAAGTAAAACTGACAGGCCACGACCATGAATACATAAATAAATATATTTAATGTAAACTTGACAAGAGTGGGGATTGCCCACAGTATTGAGTATGTAAGTTGCTTTGGATAAAAGCGTCTAACAAGTATCATGTAATGGTTAATACCCAAGTCATCACTATGCATCGTTTTACAATGCTTTTATTAGAGGACAGTGTTTATATACTTTTTTTTTTTTTTTTACATTTCAAAAAAAAATAATAATAAGTGGCGACCCTTTTTCATTTTTGTTTGTCATGTGGATTTGTAGTATTTGTGTTACTGTATGTTCAATAAAGGTGTATTTTTGCTAAATCTTGAGACATTGCCACTGTATGTACTGGCAGGGCCGATTTTTGGCATAGGATCTGGGGGGCGCTGCACTGGTAGCTCTGGGAGGGGAAAAAACATTTTTGACCGTTGGCGCTCATCCTAATTTTTGGCCTTGATGTAACAACATTCATAATTAAGTAAATGTAACACCCTTTTCACCCCGGTTACACTTTTCATTTGCCCTGTACGATGGGCACTGTAAGTGATGAAAGTGGGGGATGTTGGCTTATCAGGCGCCCGCAGCTCACAGCCAAAGTGCGAGCGTGGGAGCGAGAGAGCGGGCGAGGGAGAGAGGGCGCACCGGTATCGGCGCTGTTGTTATTAGAATCTGGTGCTAGCTGTGCTAACGGATATAAGAAGTAGATGTTTCAACAACCAGGGTGGAGGAGAGCTCTCCTGTCAGACCGAGAGGCTCAGTGAGGTAAAGGACTCTCTGAGTGTTTAGATAGTTCACTTGAGTCTAAGTTATCTCAGTGGGTCTCAAACAAATATGTGTTTACAAATTATGTAAACACATTTTTCCAAGGCACTCCTTTATAATTATTAGGATAAATAAAAACAGGTTTAAAATCATTCCAATGTATACTATAGGACAGTAAACCAAAAATATCGTTTAAAGTTGGAGAGATACACAAATATGCATAAATAAATAAATGTTAACTAGGTAAAATAAGATATAAATGAAAAACAAAAATAAAATAAGTTACATTTATTTGTTATTGGTTATGTTCACATACTTATTTGATTATTAAAATGTAAACCGATCTTTTTCATATGGTTGTTTTAGAGTTGTACCCCCTAGATCTAGTCTCTAGTAAAATGTTGACGTATATGACCTATGTCAATACGTTTCTGTTTTTGTAGTGTATTTGTCTTTTGTAGAGATTTTTCATTTATTCTTTATATATAAAATCTCGCCTAGGGCACACTTCGCACGCGCACACACTAAAGAATTCCACGCGCTCCGCACTCACATTATGCTGGGCCCACGTGCCTTAGCACCGCTGCTATGACTCCATCCTAGGGGAAACACTGGAGGACCTGTACCAAACAAGGATTGTTATAGACTCCAGGACACTGTTTGGAGCCCTGGACTTCTCTGAAGCTCCAAAATACTTCATTCAGATATATGCAATATTTTTCTTTACCAAATATTGCCTCTACTGCGATTTTGATATTTCACTAGTTTTTAGTACATTTTGTATCAATTGTGCCGTCCCTATATACTCTTTCTGTAATGTTTGGGAAATACACTTTATTATCGTGGAATATATCTCTTAAAAAGCAGTCATTGGTAGTGTCACAAAATGGAATAAATGATTACATTTATTAAGTAAAATGTAAGAACATGTAGCTTGTGAGACTGAGCGCGGTTTTATCGAAGGAACAGGCCATTTTTGTTACATCCCACACAAAATCCTTGATCAACACTCATCTATGAACATCTCTTAAAACAATAATAAGAGGGATTTCCGCAGTTCAGATGCAGTTAGTAACAAAAATAAATTCACTATCTCCTGAAAGTGGTGCAAGTTTCCCTACCTCCCCCCAGTGTTAAAGGTCACCTATTATGCAAAATACACTTATGGTTGTCTTTTGTACATAAATATGTGTAAGGAGAATCACAAAGTCAAAATACAACCCTCTCTCTTTTCCTCCTTACCCACATCTCTAAAAACGGGGGTACAACGGAGCTGATCCAGATTTTCCCCAACCTATCGTCCCCTATCAATAAAGTCGCTGTATCAGAAACAATGCGCGACGTGTTTTGGAAATAATATGGTCTGTGTTTACATTAGCAACCAACATTAACACTGAGCTAACGCTGTACTGGAGATAATATGTGTAAAGAAGCCGGATATAAAAAGGTACTGTCCTTGTGGGAAACCCGTGAGAGAGAAAGTGTTTGAGCTCCATACTGTTTCAGAAATAATGCTTGATGTGGTTTGGAACATAATATGGCGTTTAATCACGGCAGCGTTTAGCTGAGTTTCTACCAGTAGACAGCCTTCTCTTCACAGAGCTCACTGCTTGCATGCGAACGCTCCAAAGGGGCGTGGCCAGCAGCAGCTCGGTTACATTTATGGTGCTTTCACACCAACGCGGTTCCAGGGCCGGTTCGGAACTAGAGCCTGAAAAGCACAGTTTTTTCCTGTTCACACCACAGCGGAGCCGCCTCTAAGCTCCGAAACCCGTGCTTTTCAAGCTCCAAAAAATTGTCGGTCTAGAAGCAAGAACCGCATACGTCACACTTACGTCAGAGGCGGGGGCAGGATCAACCTGAGCAATAACAACTTATGGCGGGTACAGCAAATTAAAGTTGTAACAAGCAGTAGCGCTGACCAAAGTGACTAGAACGCAACCACACACTAACCAGGCTTCGTGTGATTCTGTTTATTTGTACCATCCGTTCGCTGTCATTGATCATTGTGGAGAGAGGCAGACGTTTTGTTTTGTATTATAGCAGCTATCGGATGGAATCAATACATGGGCTGCACAGGTTGTCATGACTCATGTCCAACTATCACAAGTAGAATCATAATGAAAAATACGCCGCTAAAATGTGCCGGCTTATGCCACAATAGGATAGCAACAAGTAGTCAAGATAGTCAGTTTAGCTTCGGTTGCTATGCTAACATCACCCATTTTGAACAGCGTTGTGATGCCAAACAGCGGGCAGCACTGCAGCGAGCAACACGATCATCGACCCGACGCCGTTGGGGAGAAAATCAGCGACGTAACCGGTGACGTCATGACGCAGCAGCGGCAGCACCAGTCGGGCTCTGGGCGGTGTGAACAAAACGGGGGCTGAAAAGAAAAACCGGTTCCGAACCAGAAAAGCTCTAGCACGGAGCTAGAACGGGAACTGCGTTGGTGTGAAAGGGGCAATAGAGGGCCAGACCGAGAATCAGCACTCAACCCTAGTAACAGGGCTGAAATAGAGGGGTATGAGGCATGCTGCAATGGGTGATCTGTTTGGTATTTTGAGCAAAACACTTCATAGACATGTTTTGTATAGATATGGCTAGAGATGTCCCGATCCCGATCCCCGGATCGGATCGGCACCCGATACTAGGTTTTAAGGTGGATCGGGATCGGCAGATCCAATTAAATGTCATGGCCGATCCATATTTAATATTTCCCATGATTCCATTGTTACGTTGTTACGTTGTTTGTCGTTGTTGTTCTATTGCATCAGCCGCCATTATCGAGTTGGAAAAGTGGAACGGACACATATCGTTAGCTAGTTAAAATGTCTGCAGTTTGGCATCATTTTAAAATAACTAGAAGTGAGTCGCCGACTGCGACATGCAAAGTCTGTGGTGTGGAAGTCTCACGAGGTGGTGCTAACAGGGTCTCCTACAACACCACAAACCTAATAAAACATCTTAAAAAGCACCACCCCGACGAACACGCCGCCTACTGTAAAGCGACAGCGTCTGCGACTGATGGACTCCATCAACAAACACTGCGGGACAGCTTGAAACGAAAGGATTTACTTCCTTGAGACTCCGAGAGATTTCGCAAGATTATATTCACAGCCTCCTCAGCCCTGTCATCGATTGTTTAATGCTGGGTTGTGTGTCTTTGGTTACCGTTAACTGTTGACCTCACTATCAGATCGCTGGATTTATCGCTAACGGCTACAGCAGTCAATGCATGGAAGCTAAGCTAAAGCTAACAGGCTATCTGTCACTTCTGCCTGTTCTGCAGAAGACACCAGTGGTGGAATAAGTACATTTACTAAAAATGTTCTACTTATATTTTGGAAAATTTGAGGTTTTTGTACTGTACTACCAGATCACAAGTAAATGTCCTGCATTCAAAATGTTACTCAAGTAAAAGTATTAACATTCAAAATATTATATTTTGAATATTAATACTTTTGAGTTGTAAAGGGTACTTTATGTTGGATAGTAAAGTTTACCTGCAGAATATTCATACTATAGTTTCTAACTACTGGCAACTTGAACAACCAAAGTCCTATTTAACAGAATAAAGGGAACTGAAAGATCAGATTTTTTTTATTATTATTGCAAAAAAAATGCTCTTATTTGTGATAGTGAGAGAATAAAAGCTATTGAGCACAGCTTGGGTGCCTGTCTATTTCTTAATGTATACGAAATTAAATGCTGTTTGCCAACACAAAAAGTGATATCGGAAATCGGTATCGGAAAACCGGTATCGGGAAATATCGGGATCGGATCGGAACCTATATGAAAATATCGGAATCGGATCGGAAGCTAAAAAATGAGATCGGGACATCCCTAGATATGGCCCTATAATATTTTGTTCAAATATAACATAATAGGTGAGCTTTAACTCCTAATGGCATTAACTAGATTTAACCAAGCCCGAACTAAACTGTCATACTATGATATCACAATTCTGTCAGTTTTGTTACTGAAATGTTGTCCGAGACATATTTTATGTGCTGTTAAGTGTTAAAAATGAATGTTTGTGGCCCAGGCTCCAAATTGAAAACAGTTACGCTAAAACCAAGTACCAACCCGTGCAAACTTAAATTTTACAGCTTAACAAAAATATTTCTGAAAACAACAGAGACGAGAAATAGTCAATGCAGTAACAGAATCTATATTCATATTTTTTCAGTGCTGCTTAGTTTGATGATCGGAGTTCATGCAGCAGTGATTGACACTAGGCTTGTTTGAGACAAGCGAGACCTGCGCAGTTGTGATCAACGTCTTGCTAGTGCGTTGCATGATGGTTAGTCATTTTGTCTGACTTGCTCTGGAGGCTCGCCTACATGAGACGTTGAAATCTCGCGGGACAAAGACGCCCGCAGCCTTGAGAGCGAGGCGAGGCACGGCGCAGTTCCTCTCCACGGGCTGCGGAAGCGAAATGCTTGATGGGAAACGTCTCGCTGGTATCTCGAGCTGAGCACTCATTGGTGGTTTTTACCACGTGCTGCTGATGAAACTCTCCAATTGGCTCGGCAAAAGTTTGTTGTTGTTTTGTGTCAGTTTTACGTCGCCACTTCATTCACATTTTTATCATTGTTCCACAATGTTTATCATCATGAAATTAATATCTATATATGTTATACTATACTTGCACTGCTTACCGTTTTCATACTTTATATATCTTAGCATATTCATACACACTGTTCATACTGCTCACAGGCTGCTGTGTATATCTAGTGTATTCATACCCCTCACTGTTTATTCATCATTCAATTCATTCTATCTTTTATTCTGTAGATTGTGTACATTACTTTTCACTTTACTGCTTGTTGCACTCCTGGTTAGAAGCTAAACTGCATTTCGTTGTCTCAGTACCTGTAATATGTGCAATAACAATAAAGTTGAATCTAATCTTGAGCAGGAACAAATGTATTTACTTAGTACATATCTGACATTAACGATTAAACACATGTGTGCATTCTTTATAAATGCAAACCGAGTCAAGCCGACTCCGGAGGTATGCACCTTAAAGTTGTTTGCAATCCGCCAAAAAACTGAGAGGAGAAGAAGAAGAAGAAGAAGAAGAAGACTCGGAACTGTCCGACTTCTGCATTGTGTAATCTTCAAATTAAAGATAATTGAAGCAGTAGAGGATTATGTTTTCACATATCTGTCTCATTCACTACTGTCACGATAAACAGATTTAACAAATATAAGTATATTTTTGATAAAGTTACCGACTGTAGCTTTAAGAAAGTTGATCAAATGTCAGTTAAGAGTGATTTTTTTCTTCTTCTGCGACACTAGATAAATACTTGCCCTGATCCACAAATTAAATTTAGCTTAGCTGGTAGCCTAACTTTTCGGCATGATAAACTGAAATCCCATCCAAGTGGGATCAAACCTCCATAAAATGACCTCCTGAAATGACATGGATTAGGAAGCTAATGTAACCAACACTCCACCAACCGTTTTCCTCAGGTTCGCTTTGACTTCCTCCTCTGTTAGCTGCCGTTTCTCCTTGTGTATCGGCTCGGGTTGGGACACATGTTCAATGTTATTTTCCTGCAACTTCGGTGGCAAAGGTGTAGGGTCCACCTCAGCCTCTGCCTTCGGCACTTCGGGTAATATCGCTGGTTGATAATGTTTCGCTATTATATTCTCCCAGTATTGAACCTTCTTGATTTGCCTCAACGTCTTCTTATAACCCTTTTTGGTGTTCTTTGTGGTGTTCTTTTTCATTACACACTGCTGCGTACTGTCGATGACCTGCAGGCAGCGATTCCTGGAAAAAGATGCAACTTGGCCTTCACTCGTAGACAAGTCTGGATTTACAAAAAAGTTTGTGTCAAGGGGGTTGTGATAGGGGTTAACCATGTGAGGATCCCCCACAGAATCAGGAACATTATGGTAAGGGTTTAGGGGGTAAGGACCCTCACCAGGGTAAAGGGAGGGAGGAACAGACACCTGCGTCTGTCCCCAGTAAGTATTTGTGGCAGAGCTGTAAGTGCCTTTATCGTAGGCAGTGTACTGCGAGTCCTCGGACAAACTGTATTGTGGAAATGTAGAACAATTATCCGGTTTGGGATGGGGGTTGGTTTGGTTTTGTGTAAGACTGTTTCTGCTTCCATCTCTGCTTCTGTCTATAACAATTTCTCTGCTTCTGTCTCCAATTCTGTTTTTGCTATTGTCTCTAATCCTGTCTCTAAATCTGTCTCTGCTTCTGTCAATAATCCTTTCTCTGCTTCTGTCTCTGCTTCTGTGTCTGCTTCTGTCTATAATCCTGTCTCTGCTTCTGTCTCTGCTTCTGT
>CALSBZ010046833.1:736821-753974 GCA_943591055.1 Gobionotothen gibberifrons | reverse complement strand
AAGTGGGCCGGTCGAGAGTCCCGGGATGATTTTTAGTCCCAGTCCACCACTGGCTACATGACCGTATTATCGCCCATATTGACGAACCTAATTCCTAAACTTCTAACAGATACAACATAAACCGATCCTTCAGCCTCATATGAGCTCTCAGGTTCAAAATGTAACTGTCATCCTGTCTGAGCTTGCTGCTGTGTGCGCCATTGTGCGTTTACATGCTGATGCTGGGATCCTGAACGGTGCAGCTGGAGCGCTGTGCCCGCATTGACGTCACACATCATTTGCCGGGACTTGAAGGATCCCCGAGAAAATCCAGAAAATGGTCACATTGAAGGGCAGATTAATGGTTATCAAAGTACAAATATCCAAAATCAGTTCAGTAACGGTTTTCAAGGGGACAATGTTTACTCAAATTGATGGGTTTGGATGATGGGGGAAACTCGTGTCACAGGCTCTTTAAATACAGCCATTTTAAAAGTTATACATCTGGGCCGACCTGATAAAATTGCAAATGGACTTTAACATCACTGTGACCAGGGTGCTTATTCCGATAAAAGACATCGATATGAAAAATGGCACTGAGATTGATTTAAGGTTCATGGGATTCCTGTGCTGAAATGTCTTGTTATCAAATCAGATTCCAATAAATCTGCATCAAGCTAATAATAGCCAGCTGATTTATCAGTTCAGCGCTGTAAATAAACTAGGGATGCCAGCGATTATTCGATTTTTCGAATATTCGTTAGTCTCCATAATCGAAAATTATTTTTCAAATTCGATTTTATTTATATATTCTTTTATTATTATTTATGTTTTTCTTTGCGAATAATCAGTTTCTGGCATCCCTAAAATAAACACGATAATGGATGGAGTTACGCACATTTTGATGGTCTAGGTGGCTTTTAAAAAAACAACCTATATTGCAATAATAATTGCAGTATTATTTGAACATTACAAGTGATGAGTATATTCAAAAAAGAAAGTGTAATTTACCTTTAAGGTTACGGAAGGGTTAAAGGATAAGTAGCTATAGATAGAACCTAGATGGCTAGATAAATATTGATGATTACCATCATTATTAATGTATTTTCTTGTTTTTTTGTATATATTGATATACTTTTTTCTACAAATTAAGGGGCAAAAAGTGGTACAAACCTCTCTGCGTGCTGGATCACTGCATCTCCTCTTCATTAGCGCCTTCACTCTGAGCTTCAGGGGATGGTTGTTCTGCAGGAGACTATCTTTGCTCAGCCTGGATGAGTGCATTCGCTCTCTGTGCGACCAAAGCTGAAAAACAATAAAGCAGTACAGTATACAGTTTAATTTTTGGAACACAGTTGGACTCTGCAAATTGGTAAGAAACCCAACGTTAAAAAAATATTAAACAAAGGATTATCTAACCATGAAGAAAACTTACTTACCATTGAGTTAAATCTGGCAGGATTTCTTTTCTGCAAAATGACATTCACCCTTTCTTTAAGAGTTGCACCTTTGCATGTAGCTGCATTACTGGAAACGTTTGGCAGTGTTGGTTCAACTGCTTTCAGAGCAATGGCAGCTTTCTTAAACATTATCCGCTCCTCTATCTCTCTAAGCTCTTTCCTCTTTCTTGACAGCTCTGGATCTTCTTCATTCGATGGAAGCGGTTCTCCGTCTGGGTCCTGGACTTCTGAGTCTTTAATATAAACGTTATGAAAGGAAGGACTCAGTCGCTCGTGTTCCACATTCACTCTCATGCTGCTGTGTGCTTCACCAACAGTGGGTCTTGAGTATTCACAGTAAGTGTCCCACTCAATATTAGTTCTTGGGGCCTTCTCAATGCTGTTATTTATGTCATTTTGATGATTTGGGTGCAGATTTCTCTGGATTGCTCGTATGGCATCCCAGTCGATTGGATCCATCGTTCAGCCAGCCTCACTTAAGATGTATGTAGTCAATGCACTCTGTAAAGTAGAAACAATGTGGAAACATTACTTTCGAAGAAAAAGACCAGCCTTGTAGACTGTTACTGTACTGACAGCACTGAAGAAAAGAAAAAAAAGACCAACTGTCTTTTGGACAAGCCCCCCTCTCGTCACTGTTGACAGAACGCTGCGTTCACAAAGATTACTTTGGCTTACATACTTACTAATTGTGAGGAAAGACAAAGCCTGGCTTTGGATAAACCAACCTGTATTCCACGGTGACATGCTGTACTTAAGTCACTTTGCAAATTTAGGACAGAACAGACAGCAAAACTGACTAGCGTTAAATTCAGTTTTTAGTTGGATAGCTTAGCAGCTAGCTTAGCATCTAACAGACTGCTTACCTGCTACAGCGTCTCAAACTACCCCTTCCTCTGTCGCATAGCGGAGGTTTTGTTTTTTCAAGGCTGTTACATCGAAAATGTAATTATTGAATACTGATATGCCACTAGGGACCTTCAGTAGGCTTCCGAAAAAAGCGAGGGGTAACCGTTAATGTTAAAAAAAATTGGCCAAGAATGCTCAGTGCTTCGGTGGTGTGAAATGTTGGTACTAACAGCATCACCCACAGGGCGGAGTACCAACTGCACTGTTCTGACCATAGACTGTATATATAAAGGTTCTGACTGACGACTCATGGCCATATGACCAGGGGCCTCATTTATAAAGGGATATACGCTCAAAAAATTGCGTACGCCAGTTTCTACGCAATGTTTGCGATTTATAAAATACTAACTTGACGGGAAAACGTGCGGTCCTCCACGTAAACTCTAACCCATGCGTACGCACTAAGCACAACAACGGGAGAGACGAGAAACTGCGACACCGTTGGCAGAAGGAAGAATGGAGAGAAATATGTGGAAATAATACCCTAAATAAAATGGTACCTCTCATTTATCATATATGAAGAATTCATTTTCGCAAATTGATTAAAGTCAATCTTAAAATGATTAAACAAACGACTGTTTGAGACTCCTCAACTGGTGCACACAAAAACATAACTTGGAGAAATAAATAAATACGGATATGTTATTTAAAACCACCTCGAATATGTTGTGTTAATGTTATGAAATGTTTTCTCATAAATTATGCGGTAAGCAGGAGGACAGAATTACGTCTAAACTGACGCCGTTTTGCATTTCAGGTTGTAGATACGAGCATGGTTTTATATACTATCATGTTTAATCGTGTTTTATGCCGTTTGCCAAGACTTGATAAGTCTCTCGTAAAACACAGGAGGAGGTATGGAAACTAAGAACACCATATGTGGTAAATTGTACAGCTAATATAACACAACACATTAGTTGTAATTGTTAAAGGGGGGGGGTTGAGATGCACAGGCTGCAGTGGAGACGCTGCGCACAGCTGATCGACAGATGGGACACAAACCACCAAATACAAAAACTTAATTCAGATCCAGTCGTCATGACTCCACTCCGGAGGGATTCCCCGATCATTTCTTACAGTTTCTCATCAAGGGGGGGTCTCCTGTCCCTGGTACAAACACACTGCCTGAGGAAGGTTATGTGTATTTTGTCATTAACTTTTTTCGGACCACTTATTTATTTATTTTGGTGACGATCCGACCTCCATGCTGCTACTCTGGTTCAAACTGCATCCACCAAACAATATGATTTATCTCGACCTCCCCAAAATAACCCAAATCTGACACGGTGTGAGATGTCTTTTTTAGCTGTTCTGTCGTCATTTCCTGCGATCTTCTTCATGCAGTCAGTCAAAATGAATGAATGTAGCCTATATGAATATGGGCGTTACGTGAAGCCCGCAAAAGTTGCACCGCATTTCGAGTCGATTGTGATTTATAAAGGGAAACAGGGCGTAGGACGTGCCGTACGCACTTTCCTCGCCGGTACGCAATGTTTGGTGAATCGGAACATGTCGGAACATTTCTGTACCTACTACGTAAGCAACCTTCCCACGTGAATCCTACGCACGGCGTTTTATATGAGGTCCCTGATGACAGGCGTTCACCTCTCGTGTTCCACTAAACTTTGACAAAAATCTGATGACGTGATGATCAGATTAATATGTCCTACTCATTGGCCTAAGGACAGTTTAGTCAATGTTTGTCAAACCTTTTTAACCCTACCCTTTCATGCATGAATTATGAAAGCCTCACTCAGGATTTTTTTACCAAGTGTTTTTATTGCTCTTGGGGCATTAAAAACAAGATTTTAACTTTAGTTTTTTTTATCTAGTTTTTTCAAATTTTCAAAAAACGTTTTATATGTCCACTCAGGTGTACAGTATGCGTTAAAGTCTAAACTGAAAACTTGTACATTTGGAAAAAATGATAAATAAAGATGTGCAAACTTAAAAACAAACAGAGCCCCTCCTCCAACACACGAACGCGCACATGATCAATGAGGGCACGAGATAAATGTGTGCACAGATGGAAGGCTGACAGGCAGGTAGGCCATCCAGTTATTTTAGCCGGGCCGGCTATTGTCAAAGGCAGCATTTAATATATTCATTCATTGCTATCGGGATGTTAAAGGTGGGGTAGGTAATTTTGGAGAAACCAGCTCGAGTGCGCTAGAATTTGAAAATACACAGCCGGAAGAAATCTGCTACTTCCTTACAGAGCCCCTACTCCAACACACACGAACGCGCACATGACCAATGAGGGCACGAGATAAGTTTGTGCACAGATGGAAGGCTGACAGGCAGGTAGGCCATCCAGTTATTTTAGCCGGGCCGGCTAAAATGATTGGTCGTGCTTTTTACAGTACTATGGCTTCCACAGATGACATTTTTTTATGGAATTTTTGTCAAAGCACTTAAGACAGTGGTTCCCAAAGTGTGGGGGGCGCAGAGGCATCACAGAGGCGTGAGAGACCAGGAGGAAAAATGGTTATTAAAAAAATAAAATAAAAAGATTAAAAAAAATAAAATCATAATTTCAAAAAGTATTGATTCGAAAATAATATGATACAGTACTATTACGTCTGGGTCTCTGTGTTTCATTAAAGCTCGGCTCTGTGTGTGTGTGGAACGAGCCATTTTGTGTGTGTGCAGTCTGACATACACATATGAAATATGAATTATATTTTGGAGATTTTAACCCTTTAAATGCCAGTTTGTTGAAAAAACTCCAGTTTTCTTATTGAAAAGAACAAAAAACTAGAATAATTTTCAAAAAATACATTTCAAGGAATATTTTATTATTGTTATTATCAGGTCCCTAGATTGGTCAATGATTGGCAGCAACATTGATTTGAATGCGTTGTTATTTTTTTTGCAGTGTCAGATTTAAACAAAAACTCACACTCGTGTTCCTAAGGCCAAAAAATGCCACCTTCACAAAAGCTGATATAAAAATATGATATATTCATATTATTTCCCATTTTAAAAGAGTCAATCTTTTAAAACTACTCCAGCCTGACATACTCATATGAAATATGAATTATATTTTGGGGATTTTAACCCTTTAAATGCCAGTTTGTTGAAAAAACTCCACAGTTTTTTTATTGAAAAGAACAAAAAACTATGAATATTTGATTATTGCTATTATTAGGTCCCTAGATTGGTCAATGATTGAACCAGGGCCAGTTTTCTCGTGAGCAGCTCCTCAGCCAGTGCGAAGGACGTGAAAAAATTGTCACAGCTAATGATGTGTCCCTGGAGCCCCTCTGTCATCTCCAGGACCACCCTCATCCCCTGGTTGACTTCAGAAGAACTGCCAGCTGCTTTGCCTGTATACACCTGCGGGCCTGTACTACGAAGCAGGATTTTCGCTTCGTAGAAACTTCAGGGAAAACTCCGGCTTTCCGGTCTTACGACGCTGGTTCTCTTTTTAGCGGGCTAGATCTCCATGTTAACTTATGCTGAGCGGCTAACCTGGGGCCTATACTACGAATCTAGTTCAACATATCCTGGATATGTTTTGAGTTATCCGGTTGACTTAATCCAAAACAATGCCGCTCTCGCTAAACTGTCCTACAACGCTGGCTATCAACTAGTTCGGTCAAGCCAGCCGTGTCCTATCTAGTTAGGTGCGCGTTCACATAAAAGTGAACTGGAGCATTCGACCAATCACAAACATGGAGAAGCGTAGCCTACTGACAGCGCAGCATCATACTTCCTGAATGAAAAGTCAACTATAATATTACATTTGACTCGAGTGCTTCGTCAACTTAATATGTTGTTTAAAATAATACTTCTGCATACAGTATGTGACACTGTAAGTGTTGCACGGCCAGATACGGCTCAGCTGACTCAGATAAGGAGATATATGATACATTATGATGTGATATGAATGATATGGGACACATTGACGTCTGCACTCACAGTGCCGCGGACTGTAGGCTACGTAATTTTACTTTGATCCGGTTACTTATGTTGAGGCAGATATTTAAGTAAGCTTTCTTAACGCTAATGTTATAATAGTCAGATTGCTCTGAAGATGGGAGATGATATTCTATTCATTTTCACGTTCACACAGTCGGTGATTTGAACTGCAACGGCAGTTTAAACTGTATTTCCTTTATCCTGTAATATGACTTGATCGCTTTAAACTCTGCACACTGTTGTTATCATCTGTTCCACCATGGTTTCTACCTCAACCTGTAATAGATGTAACCTTATTGAAACGGTTACATTCAATGAAAAATAAAATCAATGTGCAGGCTTACGTGAAAACTGTTCTACATGAACGGGCAGTTTATACATTAAATAAATCAACAGTAGGTGGCGATATGCTCCAAGTGGAAGCGATTCACCATTAAAGCAAAGAAGAAGAAGAACTCCACACAGTTGATCTCTTATCCTGGAACATATCCTGCTTCGGAGCTTATATCACCTCCCATCTTCAGAGCAATCTGACTATTATAACATTAGCGTTAAGAAAGCTTACTTAAATATCTGCCACAACATAAGTAACCGGATCAAAGTAACATTAAGTACAGTCCGCGGCACTGTGAGTGCAGACGTCGATGTATCCCATTATCATTCATATCACATCATAATGTATCATATATTTCCTTATATGAGTCAGCTTCTTGAGCCGTATCTGGCCGTGCAACACTCACAGTGTCACATACTGTATGCAGAAGTATTAGTTTAAACAACACATTAAGTTGACGAAACACTCGAGTCAAATGTAATTAAAGTCAGATCGTGTCTTAGACGGGGCAGTGATATCATAAACCTGTTAATGTACGCATTCAAACACTTTTTCTTTTACCAGCTGTATTCACCTTGCAGGTGCAGCTATGTGGCTTTTATCCTGGATAAAGTCTTTAAGTCATGGATGTTTAAAGTTTAACTTCTTCATATTTTACTAATATTAAAGTTCACTTTTCATTCAGAAAGTATGACGCTGCGCTGTCAGTACGCTTCTCCATCTTTGCGATTGGTCGAATGCTCCAAATACCACCCCTTTCATGTGAACGCGCACCTAACTAGATAGGGCACGGCTGGCTTGAGCGATCCACTTGATAACCCGTGTCGTAGTACAGTTTAGCGAGAGAGCGTATGTTTTGGATTAGGCCAACCGGCTAACTCAAACATATCCAGGTTAGGTTGAACCAGCTTCGTAGTACAGGCCTCTGCAGTCTCCAGGCGTAGGATGATTTTACATCACAGTTTGTCCAAATGTTTATACCGTATTTGGACGGCTTTTTTGGCATGTACTGCTTGAAGCTGCACCTGCCTCTGAATGGGACGAGCTGTTCATCTATGCAGACGTCGCTGAATGGGCTGAACAGCATCGGCAGGCGGTGCGTCCACATATCCCAGACTTTGCGGAAGGCAGCCAGCTTGTCATCACAGCGCCACGGTCGGGATAGCTTGTCGTCGAACCGCAGTGTTCGGCTGATTTGGTGAAACCTCTTGTGGGACAAGAGTGGGATTTCTCACTCCAGAGGCTGAGGGTCGATTCATTTGTTGACCTGTAAACACCGGCCAAGATGAGCAGCCCCACGTAAGCCTGCAGTTCCTCTGTGTCCATATCTCTGCACTCTGCAATTGACCGTCTCCCATGCAGGTTTGTCATGGATACAATATGCTGCAGGATGTCATCTGTCAGCAGCGCAAAGCTGGATGCCGGGCCACTGATTCGGGCGACAGCATAGTGTGTTGGTTCCGGGATCAAACTTCTGGCTGCTGGGACGTAGCGGAGCGTCTCAGTGCTTGTGGGAGACCAAAACACTTTTCCATTTTTTTAAGTCCATCCCGCAGCTGCTTCCTCCATCTCCCCTCCGCTGTCAGTTTCAGATGAGTCGGAGTTGGACTCTAGCTGGTCTGTTCCCACCTCTGAGGCGTCCTCCGTGGACTCTGAGGCCTCTTCTGTGTCAGCCTCAGAGTCCACGGAGGAGGATGAGGAGCCATCCTCGCAATCAGAGTGCATGATGATGTCCAGAGCCTCCTGTGTGCTGTAATGCCTTGCCATCTCCAAAAAGACTACTCCTGCACTAATAGTAATACTTATAACCATGGCTGCAGTGCACCTGCATCTGCATAAACAACCTGAGCGAGAACCAAAACAAAGTCCAATTTTGTTGGACTTTGTTTTGATTATTGAATTAGATTATTACGCAGTGTGGCCTTCTAAGAGAAAAGTCTTTTGAAGTTGGACACACACACACACAACATTATCCAACATTATCCAACATCAAAAGTGACACACACATCATTTCAGTAGCACCCTTGCAGAAAACAGTAAAAAGTGTGACATTTTGCTGCAGGCTTCAAAGGGCTAATACTTATAACCATGGCTGCAGTGCACCTGCATAAACAATCGGAGCAAGAACCAAAACAAAGTCCAATTTTGTTGTGGTTCTCACAACTCATTGTTTTTATTATTTAATTAGATTATTACGCAGTGGCCTTCTAAGAGAAAAGTATTTTGAAGTTGGACACACACACACACATACCAACCATTATTCAACATCAAAAACGACACACACATATCATTTCAGTAGCAAGTGACCCTTGCAGAAAACAGTAAAAAGTGTGACATTTTGCTGCAGGCTTCAAAGGGTTACAATTATCGCCATCTCAGTGTTTCTCAAACTTTTTCATACCAAGGACCACTTAACCAATACAAAAACACTCACGGACCACCTAACTCTAGAACAGATTACAAATCGCCTGAAGATGGTACAAACAAGTGGCAACATGTGTGATGAAGGTGTTGAGCTGGGCTATATCATGCAATCGAAAGTTTAACTTCGCTCCATTGCGGAGATATTCCCGCGTGAGTGCGGAAAACTGAAATGTATTTATTTATTTCAAATGTGAAATGTTACCAATATACTCACGGACCACTAGGGGGCGCTCTTTGAGAAGCACATTTTTACATTTGTCTAAGACAAAAATTGAAAGCTAGAAGTCCAAAAAGAAATCTTAACATAAAGGAAATCAAGAGTTTATAAGATAAATGTGGGGTCAAAAAAAGCATTTTCAATGGTTTTCAATGGGGCATTTTTAGGAACAAACGTGTCGGTTTTTGTGTAGCTTAGCCATTTCAGGCTAATTTAAAAACTGAGACGACAATTCAAAATACAACTAAAAAATAATATCCTCTGGCAAGTTTGAGCAATATTCATTCAACACAGACAAAATGGCATGAACATGAAAACCCGGATGGCTGAAAAATGGCCCCAGGGACTCTTAAGGGTTAAGAGCTTTCCATGGAATACAACAAAAAGTGTATCTCGAGCCGGTTTCTCAAACTTACCTACCCCACCTTTAAGTATATATATTTAAGGCCCAAAAAAATATTGCAAATGAAGTATTTTCAAGAAGAACAGTAGCAGTAACAGTATGAATTTTAGTTGAAATAGCCAGTGATGCATGACGTGCACTTTAGTGGACAGGCGAATAATCATGATTTCCTGCAAACATAAAATCAATACTTTGACAATTTATGAATTATATGATTCCTTAGTTGTTACTTGATGTCAACAAATGTTTTATACCTGCAGGGAGCGCTTTCCATGAAAGGATTGGCAGGATATCGGCAGGTGACTTGGTCCATCTGGCTTTCTGTCGTTCATCTTGGTTTAGAGACATTTATCATGCACTTGCACTGACTTTCCACTGAGTAGCAGTGTATGGGATGATGCAATAGGGTCCTATGTAGTGGCTGATGGTGCAACTATGCCATCAAAACCCATGCATATACAAGAAAACACCTTTTGAAAAGCTGTCCACTGTAGTGACCTCTATGCATGAAAGGGTTTTAAACAAATGTTTAATTAAGAAAAATGTCGGTTTTATTGATCTATTCTTCAGCAGTCTTGCATCTACTGAGTGTTAATGTTCCTGGCTTGTGATTGGGAAGAGTAATAGTTGACTTTATCCTGCTGACCTGCAGTGCCATGTAAGTTCTTTAAATTGTTAGAAGATTTTTAAAGGACATTTTTAGGAGCTCTGCATTCACCTGTCAGTCAGTAATTTAATATTTTTAAATTTGTCAGAGAATTACGGCAAACCAAACAATTTTCAATAAGTAAAAATACATATTTCACAAAAGCAATAGTCCTAATGTGATCTTCCACAGAGTTCCAGCTGAACAGATGTTAGATGAAGTGAACAAATCCACACATTTCCAAGCATGGTATCTATACAAACTATACTGTATATGCACATAATAGAAGCGATTTGTGATTAACCTGTTTCTTCTTCACAATATAGTGCAATTAAACATCTCGTAGCCATTTACTTATAATCACTGTGTTTAATGTTTTGCTATACAAATATGTACAGGATCATTTTCTGCATACATAAAGGAAACATCTCATCTTCAACAACATTGAAGCTTAAGAGTAGAGCATATTATGTAGTCGTGACTCGGCCAAATCCCTCTGAAGACTAAACACTGTTTTACGGTGCCATTTCAATAGGACAAGAATTAACAAATTACAATGTAATAAATCTTGGTATTAAAACAAATTGATAAAAAAAATTAAGAATGCAGCATTTTCAAAAATCAATAAACTATTTCACACAGTGTTTTTCTTTAGCATGACATTGTACTAAGGGTATAAGAACAGACAAAGATGGACAAAGTTCAAACAAGTATTTTCAGTTAACTTGTGGTGTGTTAATGTCATTGACTGTGTTGCTTTTTTATGTTAATTTTCTCTGAGGTTATTCTCAAATGTCTTTTGTGGTCAAAAACGGAAGTCCATGACAGTCCAACTGATTTATTTTATCAAGATCTTTTGCTGTTTTCCAGAGTCAAAAATATTTATATTAGAATATATAGTCAGTCGGATTTCCACAAGTTGCTTTATCCAGGTTGTTTGGTATCAATGACCTGCAGGCATCGGGTCCTTGTGTTTGTTTTTCTCTGTGCTATGTTCAGAGGCTGAAATGTGTTAAAATAGGACGGATTACCCATATTCTGTGGGAGTAGGTGCCTCGTTTGAGGGAGTACTCTTGGAAAGATGTTCATAGGTGGGACACTGGGGTAAGGGAAGAAGGGAGGCGGGTGAGGCATGAATAGTCCAGGTCTGAAGTGGGGCATGTTGGGAGGAAGAGCCGGGTACGGCAGCGGGGAACTGTTAACTGGGGGGTACATCGGCATAACAGGCGTCGGGGGTGGATAATTGTATGCAGGATTTTGAGGAATCAGTTGACATGCAGCGTTGCTCTCCTGAGAGTACGTTTGACATTTCTCACTCTGCTGTAAAGCGCTACTGCTGCTATTTTGTGCATAATCAACAGCTTCTTGCACCTGTACTTGGTCTACCTCAGTTTTATCCCTCTGGGCACTATACAAGTCTTTTTGGTTGTAATATTCCCTAAGTGATGGGCTAAAACTAGACCTGCTTGATGATGAGGATCTGCCTTGCTGTCTTGGTGAAACCGCTCGCTTTGTTTCCCTTTCCCTGCTTGCTCTGCGAAGGGGTCTCCCGTCAGTGTCCTTCTTTCCATACAGGCGCTCCTGGATCCGATGTGACATCTGGCCCAGTTCATCAGATCCTAAATCCATGCCGATGGCCAGCAAAACATCCTGCATTTGCCTGTGCTTGTGCTCCTCTTCAGGTGTCAGTGTGATCTTTTCCACCACAGCGGGAGACCTGGATCTACTGTTGGAGCATTCCCCCCTCTGCAGAGACTCTTCATCAGACAGAGGGCACCTCTTTGGGCTGAAGGACTGGTGAGGAGGCAGTGGAGAAGCCCGTCTCTGAGGTCCATTGCTCTCGCTCCAGTGGCTTTCCTGTTGCATCCCAGCATAACTGGGAGACCAGGGATTATCAGTTTTTGTGAAAGAAGTTTGAGACTGTGGTCGATCATCCTCTTCTGGGGAGCTCCGAGTTACTATCTGGGTGAGCGTGTCCACATTCACACCCTTGTTGAGCACTTCAAGGAACCGCTGGAAGCCCATGGTTGACTTCTCAGGAACAGCAGCGCTATGGGTGGTTACGTCACTCTCAAAAGACTGATGGGGAAAAACACAGAAGCAACCACAGTGTAGGGAACTCTCTGCACTCTTTGTTTGGCAAACACATTTGTAGTATATGGAACAACCTGTGAGCCATTACAAATGTTTAAATGTTACTATTTAAACTCAAACAGCACTGTGAATTAAGTACTTCCTTTTTGGATTACAATTTATTTTATTTTAGAAGAATATTGTGGGTTGTTCTTGGCCATGGTGATTGGTTCCCTTTCAAGCTGACGATGGGAAACTAGCTACTGGACTTTTAGTAATTAGACGAAATCAAAAGAGTAATGCAAAAGCTGGATTTGTTTAAGTCTGTGTTAGCACTGTCAAGGTGTTGTAAAGGCAATGTGTGTAATGTCGGGGGCAAGGGAGAAAAAGGGGTTCAGGTGTAACCAGCAGCTATTGGATTTTGTCTTCTGTGCTTTAAAGTCTTGAAATACAAATGAGGTTGCTTCTCAAAGATACCTGCATATGAATGCTAATACATGAAACAAAAAAGCTAACGAAAGCTATCTTCTGCCTCTTTTGCTCTCCACACTGAATGTTTACCTGCATGCAACCAAAGGCCGCTCAAAAGTGGTTGGTCAATTCTACCCTAGAAATCATCCTATACAAGAATATTGTTGAATTGCCTCTAAATTCTGCATTCATATGCAGATATGTTTTTGGAGATTAAGGAAACTAAGAATGTACACAATCACTTTGGCTATGTCATGATTCCACAGGCCAGTCTTCAGTAGCTGAACATATTTGTATTTAGTGATCCAGTTAGGGCAGCCACTTCCAGGGAAAATCTTCTTAATAACACTGTACTACAAACTGGAAAAAATCTATGCTAATTTGATTATGTGGGGTAAATTATGAACACACGCCATGGCATGATAATGCATATATTAATCCTACAACAGATGCATTACACAAAAACAGAAGCATTCAACCTAAAAAGGTGCCATTTAGTGGTGAACATTCAGTGTTACTCAAAAAAATGAATTGTGTGTTTGTGTTGAATGCACTTCCTTTCTAATAAAACATTAGCAAATCATTTAGAACAAACTATATATTAACCCTAGCACATCTGATCACACCTCTTCCCGATGGTAAAGGTAACCACATGTGAAAAGTACCCACCTGTCCACTTGACCCATTCACTGGAAACCTTGTTTGACGGTAATCCTCAAGGTGTGTGGAAGGGCTGTCATTCCTCTCTCCTTGTGCAGCATAACTCTGTTGGATATGGAGAAAAGTTCTATTAAAACTTCCTTTAATAATACAAAAAACCTTACACTGAATATATACAATGTATACAGGGAGGCTTTTGCTCAGTGGGATAGTGTGCTGATCTTCGGATCATCGGAGAGCAAGTTAGAGTCCCACTGCAGTCAGCATGAGGTTGTGTCTCTGGGCAAGGCACTTCACCCCAAATTGCTCCTGTGGGGATTTCCCACAGTACTGAATGTATGTAAAGGCCCTGACACACCAAGCCGATTTTGGCCGTCGATGAGCATCCTGTCGCCCTACTCAGATTGGTGTGTCCCGCACCGTTGTGTCTTTTCGGCCGCGCCGACACCCTCAGGGTGCTGTCGGCAAAATAAATCACTTAGCGAATCAGTGCATGGGAAGCGAAACGGAAGTGAGGTACGCAAACAAACGATTAGGCACACACAGACGGCTATTCTTTTTCATTTTCATCTCACCTGGACGCAAGAATTATACGATTATAAGTCGTTATGTGAAACAGTCTGTGAAACAGTCTGTGATGGACGAGAGTGAAAATGGAACACACACGCTATTTGTTGTTTGTATATATCACGCAGTCTGTCTTCCGGTTGCCTCTTTTGAATGGCGAATACAGACTACCGCCACCTGCTGGTAAGGATAATTATTGCCACTCACGTGCTACTTGGCCGTCGGCTGAAGTCTTTGCGGTGTGTTCCAGTGCAACTTTTTGGCCAAGACGCAGGAGACGTGAGGCGACACAACAGTCGGGTCCGTCGGAACGTGTTCTTTGGTGTCAGTTTGGTGTGTCAGGGCCTTAAGTCGCTTTGGATAAAGCGTCCAACAAGTGACATGTAATGTAATTTAGTGACAAACCTTCGTAGATTGATCTTGTGACCGTGTCCTCTCTTGTGAACCGTCTCTGCTCCTTTCACGATCATCTCTATCTTTGTAATATCCAGAAGATTGTCTGCAGTCGTCATGTTGTTTCCTATAGCTGGATTCCTCGTGCCGATAGTGTTGTTTGGAGTCTTGAGGTGTTTTCCTGTATTTGAAATCCTCTTCCAGTGACGGTGTATGTTTAAAATCTTTGTTTACATGTGCACGTGAAAAACTATTGGGTGTTGTGTCTTCAGGCTCACGTCTGTATCTGTAATCTTTGTCATCCTCTGTAAACTGTCGCCTTTTCTTTGGAGCACCCTGCTCAGGTGAGGACATCCCTCTCCTGGCTGAGCTCTTTTCGCTCCAGTCTTTGCTGTATATCATTTTAGGAGAATCACTGAACTCTGTGCTTCTGCTTGTCCTCTCTTTGCTACCATGTTCATTTCCACCATATTTCTGATAAAAATCCTTGAGCTTATCTCTTTGTGGTTCACCCCTCTCTTCCCATTTATCCTCATAGTCGTCCCAATTCCTGGAACTTCTGTCACTGTACTGCGACCTGTTGGACTGCATATTCTCACAGTAACACCAGCAGCTGGATGGTAAAGCCTGCAACAAATAATAGATAGAGAAGAAAATATGCTTTAAAAAGATGAGGTAAAGACTTTCGAAGATTTAATAAACCAAAATTTGAGCATTTGAGATTTACCTAAACGAGAACTTTTTTAACAGATCACAGAGGATCCATTTATCGCAATACTAAAAGGAAGTGTAAGTGATCGCATAGTTGTGAAAACCTTTACTTGCAATCGTCACTGCTTAATCATATCACATATAGTAGTACATATTAATTATCATCGCTTGAAATAAGGGGACGGATCAAGGGTTCCTAACGTAAAACTATGCAATTTAAACCTAAGGGACTAGCTATTGTGTGCAAACCTTTATTCCAGGTGACAGAAACAGAACTACAGTAGCATAATTCTAAAGGTAACCTGCTGTATATTGTTTAAGTTAGTAGTATGCGTTGAGTGACACATTAGAAGTAGCCTAAATAGCTTTTGATCTAGCTGTTAGCATTACCTTACCTGGGTAGCCTTTCGCTAGTAACGTTGGGTTGGCTGCGAAATAGCAGCTAGTTAGCTTTAGCTAGTGCAAACATACGTAACTCACAATTTATTATCACCAACAAATGTCTATTGACTATTTACATCGTAAAGCGACACAGTTGGGCCTAGGGCTAAAATACATAAGCTAACGTTATCTGAAGCTAATTTGCAAGGGACAGTTTTGGTTAACCTATTAGCAGTCATAGCAGTAGCCTTGGCGTAAACAGTAACGAAGGGTTACATTACCTTTTCCGTTGGACGACTCCACTTTTTTAAGGGGGTGATAATAGGAAAACCTTGAAAATAATTTGGGAAATGTGTTAAAGTGCTGACAACAACAAACTGTCAAGCAACTAGCTAACATTAACCAAGTTTTCACTGGCCCTGTGTTTCACCGAGATGTTTGGCTTCAGTCAGTAACATGGGAGTTGAAATACCGCCCCTCCTGGATGGAGTGTGAAAAACCTGTGTTCTTTATTGGAGTAACGAGGTTAAATGTACATTAGCGCAACTATTGGACAGGAATGTGGACCATGGAGACTGGAAAATGAACAAAAGCTAAAGGGGGAAATCTCCCATTCACTTTTAGCTAGATTATTTAAACTGCAAGGTAGGCTATAAAAAAAAAGGGGGACTTGTATTTCATAATGACACATTTATTTATTTCAGGGGACTTGTATTTCATAATGACACATTTATTTATTTCAGGGGACTTGTATTTCATAATGCCACATTTCCATTCCTTATTATGCAAATGAACGGGGCGTGGTTAGCTCACAGATCCAGACCAAAGCAACAGCACCACAACTTCTTAATAAGCGTTAAAAGCGTTCACAATACTGGGAGGCTGTGGCTCAGTGGGTAGTGTGCTGGACTTCGAATCAGGGGAGGACACTTCACCCCAAATTGCTCCTGTGGGGATTGTCCACAGTACTGAATGCATGTAAGTCGCTTTGGATAAAAGTGTCTAACAAATTACATGTAATGCAATGTAATATACAGATAATGTTAGACAGAGTATTTTAAGAGGATATGGTAGACAGATGACATCAACACTAGATCCACTAGATCAGTACTCCAGCAGCAGCATTGTTACCCCTTGGAAAGTCTTTAGAGACTATCCTGGATAGCTGTTCACAACTTTCCTTCAGCACAGTGACACACCCCTGTCACTCTTGTTGGCCTCTTATGATGCTGCTAAAGTCCTTCTACTGCACCTTTTTAAGACTCCAATACAGGCATTTGTACTCTATGTGTTTGGAGAAATGACACAATAAATGTGCCAGATTTGTACACATCGAAATCTTGTAGTGCAGGAAGAAATACACACTGGCTAAGCCTGCAGGTGATATAGGCTTTGTTTTGCAATATTTATTCAAAGGTCACTTATATATATATTATTGTGTATTATTATGTAGCTTTGAAAATGGTCTTCATTTGTTATCATGTAACATTGAGGGAAAGTTCTATAAAGTTTATAGAACTTTCCCTCAATGTTACAGGTGGAACGTTTTGCTTGCAACATTCTAAGGATGTGTTTTGGGCGTTGTTGGGTAACACATTAAA
>CALSBZ010046833.1:719465-735406 GCA_943591055.1 Gobionotothen gibberifrons | reverse complement strand
GGGGGGGGGGGGGGGGGGGGGGGGGGGGGGGGGTGACTCGTTTAGTCAACGGCCCACCGGGACGATGCCCGGTATGCCAGATGGCCAGTCCACCCCTGGCTGCGTATACAGTAAACAGTGTCCGCTGTTTATGCATATTGGATAAAAATCATTATTGCACCCTTTAGATTTGAGACCGACAGACATATAGAGGAACGGACCGACTGTCACTGCCCGTCCCTGAAACCCCTGTTAGTGTTTGTATGTGTTTGTTTCTACTGTGTGTCTCTCTCTGCCTGCTGGTCTGCTCGACACGGCTGGGAGAAATCTCCAATCAACCACACCTGCAACCTGCTCATCAGCCACACTATGAAAGCCTGCAGCCTGCACTCATTCCCTGCCGGATTGTTGCCGTGAACGGTTTGTTGCGTGCCGCTCTAGCTTTTTACCAGCATATTCTTTGACAACTTTGCCTGCTTTTGCCTCACACTCATTTTGATGTCTCTCCCAGGAGGAATACAAGGCCTTCCACACTCCCAAGACCAGCCAGGCCTCTCTAGCCACCCTGTAACAACTGTTTCCCACTGCTGCCATAACCAACCTCCACTCCCAGCTCCCCTTTTCTAATAAACAAATGTTACTTTCACCAGCTGATTCCGAGTCTGATTCTGGGTCCCCTCCAGTACATGTGACACCGACAGTGACTTCTACTAGCTGCTGGTCGCATTTATAAAAAAAAGAAAATACTTCTGATAAATCGGAACGATAAAGCACGTTATCATACTCTAAAATAATAACATTCTAATAAAAAAGTCTAACATGCAGCTGAAAACGTTGTAAGAATAGTAGGGCATAATGTTCTAACAATGTTATCAAAAACATTTAAAAAAGGTTATTACCAAGCATTTTAAGAATGTTTTTAGAGAAAGTTATCCTACCTTTCAGAAGAACATTCTGGGAACCAAACAAAAACTTCCCGCTGAAAACGTTTTAAGAATAGGAGGGCATAATGTTCTAACAAAGTTATCACCAAACATTTTAAGAATGTTTTTAGAGAACGTCATCCTACCTTTCAGAAGAACGTTCTGGGAACCAAAAGAAAACTTCCCGCTGAAAACCTTCCTAGAACAATGAATGTAATATTCTCAGAATGTTTTTAGAACCAAAAATGTCTAGCTGGGAAAGTCCAACCACACACTCTGTCTGTCCAACACATGTCCTGCAATACACATGCTGCAGCTGCCCAGCTACTCAATGTTTGTAAAAGTAAATAAATAGTATTTTCATTTCAATAATTTACTTTCTTTACCCTGCTTCATAAACAATACTGACATCCCTGTGCTCCTCCGAGTCTGGGGGTCCGGGGATGTGAGGACAGCGCGAGGACACAGACAGGGAGGCTGCTTTACTTCATAAAGGAAATAGCGGTCAATATTAACAACACAGGAGCTAAAACGCTTAATAACCTTCATTACGTGTTAAAGAAAGAACATAAGAAAGGTTGACAAAGATGAGGCTGTTAAACAGGCAGCGGAGCCGCTGTGTGTAGAAAGAGAGAGAGAGAGAGAGAGAGAGAGACGCTGAGCTGCACCATGCAGCGATCAGCTGATACGGAGAATAGAGAGAAAGAGAAAGAGCTGCGGTCTGCGGGGCTCGGCCTCCGCCTCCTGTCCTCACAACTCTTATTATTCCCGGGACCGGACAATTGTTATTTGTTCTTACTCGGAACCGAGTTTTGCTTCCCAACCCTGCCACTGTGCTTCCTGCCCTGCCCCGTCTAACAGTACAGAAAGCGGCGAAATGCATTTCCTTAGGAATCGACAAGCAGAACCGAAACTAACATTTATGGGCGAAAAACGTCACTTGTCTGTCGGACACGTCAATGTGTAACGGAGGTGATCTTTGGGGCCATAGATCTCGGCCTCCGTTACGAATTGTGTAGCTTTGTTGGTGGCGAAATGTATGTAGTGCATCTGTCTGTGTTTTAGGTTGTCTGTCTCTGTTTGCTGGTTTTATGTTGAAAAGTGTTCCCCTTTCCCCATGTCTGTGGCTGTTGATTGTGTGCACCTGGTGCCCTGTGTTGTCTCCTCCCCCCCACCTGTGTCTAATTGCTGATTAGTGTGTGTGTGTATTTAGGCTCTGTTGTCCTGTCTGTTTTGAGGCTGGGAGTGTGTGTGAGATCCTGGTGGCTGCAGGCTGTGCTCAGGGAAACAACAGCAGGATTGAGGCTGTGTGTCGCTAGGCTTGTTTGAGACAAGTGAGACCTGCGCAGTTGCGATCAACGTCTTGCCAGTGCGTTGCATGATGGTTAGTCATTTTGTCCGACTTGCTCTGGAGGCTCGCCTACATGAGACGTTGAAATCTCGCGGGACAAAGACGCCCGCAGCCTTGAGAGCGAGGCGAGGCGAGGCGCCGCAGTTCCTCTCCACGGGTTGCGGAAGCGAAATGCTTGATGGGAAACGTCTCGCTGGTATCTCGAGCTAAGCGCTCATTGGTGGTTTTTACCACGTGCTGGTGATGAAACTCTCCAATTGGCTCGGCAAAAGTTTGTTGTTGTTTTGTGTCAGTTTTACGTCGCCCCTTCCATTAACATTTTTCATCATTGTTCCACAATGTTTATCATCATGAAATTAATATCTATATATGTTATACTATACTTGCACTGCTTACCGTTTTCATACTTTATATATCTTAGCATATTCATACACACTGTTCATACTGCTCACAGGCTGCTGTGTATATCTAGTGTATTCACACCCCTCACTGTTTATTCATCATTCAATTCATTCTATCTTTTATTCTGTAGATTGTGTACATTACTTTTCACTTTACTGCTTGTTGCACTCCTGGTTAGAAGCTAAACTGCATTTCGTTGTCTCAGTACCTGTAATATATGCAATAACAATAAAGTTGAATCTAATCTTGAGCAGGAACAAATGTATTTACTTAGTACATATCTGACATTAACGATTAAACACATGTGTGCATTCTTTATAAATGCAAACCGAGTCAAGCCGACTCCGGAGGTGGCGGTATGCACCTTAAAGTTGTTTGCAATCCGCCCAAAAAACGAGAGCAGAAGAAGAAGAAGAAGGCGAAGAAGAAGGCGAAGCCAAGCTGTCCGACTTCAGGCGAGCTTTTTGAGACCTCCCCCGGCTGCGATCGGCTACTCTCGTCTACTTTCGAGGCGAGCCGCAACGCGTCTCAAACAAGCCTATTGTGTTGATCATTTAATAAATGCCCACACCGGGTTATATTTGGGACGTTCTGCCTCTGCCTCCTTGCTTGGTCGGGCCGCTCAATTGTCGGCTTCACACAATGGAGAGATGTATTTGTCCGATATTATAAATAACACGTCCGGGATGATCGGACGTGTGCTTTTTCGCACACTGCATGTTGCCGCTCGCATAAAGTTAGCTGAAATTAACCAGCTAGATTTCACTGTTTCTCGTTATTTTTATCTCACGCTGCGCCTCCCCTGAAGCTCTCTGGCGCCCCCCAAGGAAGACACGCCTCACACTTTGAAAACCGCTGAAAGTTGTTGTCACTTCATGCCCTCAAGAGGCATTTAATTTAATTTGTTTGCTTAATTTTTATATATTTGAAGCTAAGAGATGTTTTCCTACGTTTTTCATGAAAAATTATGTAGTGTAGTGTTTGGGAATTATGTCAGGTTTAAAAAAATATATAAAGGCGAATTTCAAGCTGACCCCCATTCTAGCTTTGAGATCACCCACTCTAGCCTTAACGAGCAATACACACTAATGTTAAAATCTGAAGAAGGCCTCTTTACCAAGGTGTGAACAATGTTTAATATCTCTAAAAGTATGAATCTGATTTAAAAGTTGTTTAATATGAATAATGTCAGAAAGATGTGTAACATTTTAAAGTTGGAATGAGGTTTCTGAGTGAAAGTATGAAGGAACAGTTAGCAGTTGAAGTCGCATGAAGATTTTTCGAGTCTGAAGAGTTTCTCCATTGACTTCCATGTTAAAAATGGGATGAATTATGGGATGTATGTGTCACATGGCAATGTATTTTAATTATTCCTTATTGCATGGTTTTAAGTGTGTGTGTGTTTTATACCTTTTTTATTGTGTGATTTTACTCTTTTTAACTGGTTCTAACTTCCTGCTGCATGCTTTTATTTTGAAATGTTTGGATTGGCCTTGCCATGCTGATTGACAATGAGTGACCACACCTGGAGCCAATTTACACGCCTATAAAGGGAAGGAGAAGAGCAACAGAGGACAGACGGACACTGAAGGAGACAGCAGAGGCAGAACGCAGCAGGAGCAGAGGCACACGCAAAACAAAGGGATTAAGAGACCACGGCAGTCCAAGAGAGGGTCGACGGAACACCTTTGCAGCCCTGGAAAGACTCTGGTTTTGAGAAAAGACTTTTAACCCTTTTAACATTTGAATTAGTTGTATTGTATTAACTGCGTTTATTTTAACATAGTTTTAGACTATCTTTTTACTGAGATTATATTTTAGACAGCGCTGATTTTAGTTTTCTTAGTAAAGATTTTATGTTCTACTGAATAAATTGTCTTTTAAACTTAGTAGTTGGCTTCTTGATTACCCAGTTTTGCTCTCCACCTGATTTAAAAGAACCCTTTCCCTCTCCATAAATTATTACCCCTCCCCCTCCTTTACATATGTCTGGAATTATGAAAGTCATGAATGAGAAAAGTAATAGCAATCGATTCCCGACCGAGCTGAACGTTTTGATGTTTGAATGGAGTTCAACCCCCCTTGTATTGATTTGTTTTAAAAATGAACAGACACTTGAGTCATTCATTTGTAGTGATATAATAATTGTGGGATTTCTATTGCATCCACTTCATCTGCAACGAAGAACGCCAACGGAATTTCCGCCATTGCAAACCGAGTCAAGCCCGTTCTTATTATACATCCATGGTCAAGCCGACTCCAAGCTGAGGTCAGAGGGCATAGGTATAAAAGTCACGGCTCGCCACTGTTGAAACCAGATGCAATACGCATGAATAATATGATTTACTTTTGCGCATGACTTGTGGTGGTATCTCTGGTCCTTCCAAATTGTAACTATTTTATATATCTTTCTATGTTGACAGATTAATGAGACAAATAATCAATTCAGCTCTGAGAGACTTAAAGAAGACATACTGTATTAGGGTTTCAAATATGAAATAAATTAATACCTGCTTTAAAACAAACACAAATATTATTCTAACACTGTCTGCTTGAATACACCTCTGTTCACCTTCTCTTTAAAACACTTATTTTAGTCTAAGTGTGTAGGGGCGCTCGAGTGGTGCAGCAGTAAAAGGAATCATCCCCTTTGCAGTAGCGTGAAGCTGAATTAAAAAAATGGACACTGAAGAAAATGAGACTGCAAATGGAGATATAGGACACACACAAATAACTTGTGCCGAGGAAAGGAGCTGTCTGTTTTTTGGATTTGCAAATCTGACGTGGACCACACAAACATTTATTGCAAATGTTGTCAAACAAAACATTTTGCCAGAGGAGTAAACACAATTAATTTACTCCACCACCTCAACAGAAAGCACCTATTGGAGTACAAAGAATGAATGAAAATACGATCTGCTTCAACAAGCAAAGCTGGTGAAATGTCTACAGTCGAGTCAAGCGTCGCTTTAAAACGCATTTGTGCCAGGGACTGTCTATGATAGGAAAAAAATATTAATGTAAATACATTTTCAATGATTGAAAAATAAATAGATACTGTTATAGTTTGAAAAATACCGTGATATGAGTTTTTTGTCATAACAGCCAGCCCTAGGTTGAAGGCTGAAACACAGTATAGCTCACGACACACAGGACAGACACATTCTTTATTTCATATTTCTATTCAGGAAGCCATCACATGACAATCCATTCATTTGCAACCAAAACAAAATGTTAAACAAATGCCACATTCCTTCACACAGCTCTACATAGGCGCTTGTGCAGTCTACATCATTTAACTCACTAATGGGGTGAACTCACTGCTCCCTGGGTGATACAGATGATACATTCACTTCATCAGTGCAGTTTAGAAATTCAAACCATGTTAATGATGGAATGGTGTCAGGGACATGTGCTGTGTGAGTGAGGCAGAGGCCGATCAGTCGAGGAACACAGAGTTGTTATCAGTCCCAGGCCTTTTCCCACAACTCTGTGTTGGGGACGTCCACCTGAGGGCGCTGTAACAGAGGACAATTGAACAGAGCACACAGTTAAAGCTTGTGAGTTTAGCCGGGAACACAGTCACACTTCTATGCAGGCAGGGGCGGACTGGGACTAAAAATCAGCCCGGGAATTTCGGTACCGGCCCACCGGGAAAACTCCCGGTATTCCCAATGGCTAGTCCGCCCCTGTATGCAGGGATAGATTATCTGCATGCAAAGAATGAGTGAAGGCACACAAAAAAAACGGCAACATCAAGCACGTGTTAGAATTACAACTGTTGCGTTTTCAAATTGGTTTTCAACTGTTCAAGATAAGAGAGTTGTTGGCAGAAAACACACAAGATTATGATTACATCTCACAACCCATTTTACAGATTACAATTGTGTATTTTCAGATGTCTGCTTTAAACCAGTTTAAAAAGCAGGATTATGGTCAGGTCTGTTCAGATTTCCAAAGTCCTATGATGGTGGTGGCTGACTTGTCTCTCACTCAGTCAGGACTCAGGAGACAGAGTATTTAAATCCTCTTCACCTGTTTTTTTCACGAACAAATGCACTCTGCTCTTTAAAACCATTATTAAACTAGAATAGATTTAGACATTTTATGATGTAGTCCATGAGTTATTAAGGGACCCATTATCTAATAATTGAATAAAGGCATACTGGCTTTGGAGCAAATGTTCTTAGGGAACTTTTTATACCATTTTCTACCAGTTCATCATCTTCTACGGAAGCCCTTAGAGGAAAGTAAGGAAAACTATTCTGGTGTTCCATTATTCAAGTCTGATCTTATAAGTTTTCTCTCCTGCGTTTATAACATGTAGGAAAAAGGTTTGGCCAGGATATTATTTCAAATTCTTTCCACATGAACGTTTTTATTTTTCAGTACCAACATTAGCTGTTGTAATACTCGTTTTAGCCACAAGAGGCTGCAGTGCACCACTTCCTACTGATTTTTTTAAATGAATGGTTTTAGTCCTATTTAGAACATGGGGTAGTGGTGCACATTAGCCTCTTGTGGACGAAGTCAGGGCCGGCCCTGACCAATTTGCTGCCCTAAAGAAGTTTTTTGTCGGCCCCCCCCCCCCCCCCCCCTTCCGTACCTGACAATATATAAGATCACCTGATTGCAACAGAATGTAGTTTATCACTATATCACAGTTTGAGTTTCCCCCAGCTCCCAAGTTGCAGCCTTAAGTCTTCTCTTAACTAGAAGAACACATCATGCCAGGTACAAAACCAAACACAGCTCCTGAAGCCTCCCACCTCCTCACTGGTAGAACTTGATCTCTGTGTCCACAGAGTCGAAAAACAAGTCCCCCAGTTCTTCTCCTGGGATCTCTCCGTTCAGCATGGCGGAGATATCGGTCAGACACTGCGACTCCAGGTCCCTCAGAATCTCATAGACAGCTAAACCCTCGTCCTGACACGGAGAGAAGAAGACAGAGTGGTGTCACAACACCAGTAACACCAGAATTTGCATATGCTTGAACCCGGAGTAATTTTACTTAATCCTAAACTATGGCAAAGCCCCTGTTTGTAACATCACATGTATAATGCAGATCTCACTCTTGGATTTTCCAAAGCAACCAGGCATCTGAGACACAGATTTAATGACAGCATTTATAGCTCTCCAGTTATCACACACCTTCATTTCCTCTAAAGGCTAATCTGCATATCTACATTCTTAAATTGTTCTCCTAACAACAGGCAATAGTTGTGTTTTCATTCCATACTACGTGAACAAATGAATTCCCGGAGTATACTGTTATGACAGTTAGTTTAAAAAAAACCTCTGTACAAACAGGGAACAATTAAGTACTTGTACTTAAATACATTAGCAAATGTTGAAAAGCCACAGCCAATCAATCTTAATTTAAAGAGAGCAAATAATTACTTTTACATTTATATTTGGAGTTCGTCGAAAAAAAGTGCATTTTGATTTGCGATTGCTTTCTTAGACTACTGTTTCCAAGGTAAATAACCAACATTTATTTGAACTTTGAAGTACAGAGATACTGTACCAAGTTCCAATAAGTGCTTTGGAGGAAATCAGTACAGCTACTAAGTTTGCATGTCAATAAATCCTAACCAAAGAAAGTAGAAATAAAGAAACGCTGATGAATACCGTGTGATTAAATGTACAATCCCCAATAAAAGCTAGAAAATTGACTTTAAATTGGGAAACTGCTTTTGTTTACGGTCAACAACCGCATTTATATGTAAGATCACTTGATAATTTAAAATGACGCTTGTGTAAATAATTAACATAGGAAATCTTGAGAAAAGGCCAAAACTTTTTGTTAAATCGCAGTTAGGATAAGTCGTTCGGCTTATTCGACATGCTATCAAATCCTGATAATAATCTTTTTCTACAAGTTCAGCACAGGAAAGGTGGGCCCCAGTATGGAGCTCTGCAGCAACACCTTTCTCCACTCGCCTTTAATTTATCAGCAACGACTGACCAAATGTATCCCCCAATACATGCTTTTGAACTAAAATAATAATAATGTGATCTTCCAGCTGTGCCCTGATCTGCACAGGCCTATCATTGACCTAGGTCGTCCATCAGTGCCCACCGGGTTGGTCTCCATGGTGCTGAGCGCCACCTGGTGGGCCTTGTACAGCTCGTGTCTGCGGTCCACCTGGCTCTGAAAGCGGGGCTGCTTCCTGACAGGGTCGTCTGGGCCAAACTGCGGGGAGACCACCCCCAGCACTGAGGTGGAACAGTCCGAGAAGACAAAAGGCTTGAATATAGACCTACCAGGGTTAGGGTTGGGGTGGGGGGGGATTCATAGAGAGAAAGACAGGAAAGAAAGAAAGGCAGACTCAGAAACTTCCATCAGCCCAAAGTGGAGACAGAATGGAAGAAGGGCAAAGATGAGGAGAGAAAGAGCCATTGTGACCCAACACCTTCATCTGTCAGCTTTTCAAATGACATCAAATGAAATTTGAATACTTTTTGCTACAACAGGTTAATCATTTTAATTAAGGTCAACCTTTTTTTCTTGACCTTTCACTGTCTTTTTAATTTGACTTGTTCTAATACTATTTCATTTCATTGCATTTTTGTTCAACCCAAAATAACCTTGTAGAAACAAGCCAAGTCACTCTTTTTAATTTCCTTGAAAAAACTGAACCTGATTAAGTGCTAATTACATTGATTTTGATATTTAAGTTTGTTTCAATGATTGTGTTGAGTTTTTTGTATTAATCTTAGTATTTCTCTAAAAGAACTGCCCCATTTGAATCCAAAAATGTATTAATTCAATATTTATTTATTATTAGAAATTCTCTTCTTCAATTATGTTGAATTGCATGTTTTTCTGAAGACAGTTCTTCACCTTTTTTCATGTTCATCCGACCTAAAGTAACAGAGCTTGAGTAGTTACTCTGACTGCCAGAGGGAGGAGACAAAAGTTCCATACCTCAGATTGAAGGATAGAAAGATCCATGGAAATTAATATTAATTCACGGACTCATAAAATGATGCATTTATTTTAAACTTTTGTATTAATGATTACTTAGTATTACTTAGTATTTCTGAGGTGACTGCACACAATAGCAAACAGCTTGTTTGTTTATAGCCTAGTTTTAAATGTTTACTTCTGGAAATTACATTTAAGCTACAAAAATAGAGATTATCCTGCTGAACAAAACGTGTTAGCATCATAAACGTGTGCTTTCTATAGATCTATTTTCTGCATTATTTAGAAATCCGATTGCTTTTAGTCGAGGCAACCCCTGCAATGTTAGCAATCATCTCGTAAAAATACATCATCATTGCAGCTCCCAGAACTTTTATAGTTCTAAGAAATGTCTAATCTAGAGGAATTCTTAATTAAACTAGTGACATACCTTGAGGGGTCTGGGGTGGCAGTGAAGAAGTGGATGCAGGGCAGGCTGCTGTCTCTGGGCAGGACAGACACCATGCTGCCTGTGGTGCAGAAACCTCCAGAGTCCATGCAGATCCCACTGGGCTTGTCCCTCAGAATGGACATCATCACCTCAGCCGTCACTGAGCCTGCAGAGAGTGGATGAATGTTACAGTAGATTGACATTTAAAAAAAAGATAAGACTCATGTTCTAAGGGGGACGTCCACAGGCATTCTGGAAAAAGAAGAACTTGAGCCCTCTCACCGTCATGTTGCTGGAGTAGCTCTGTGCCGCCCCTGTAGCGCTGTTTGGCCAGCTCCATCCTGACAGGTGGGCTCTCGGGACTAAACACCTGAGAGAAATTGAACTCTCCCTCTCCGTCCCACCAGCCCTGGGCCTGGGCCACGCTGCGCAGCTCTGGGTGCTCTGCGGACCCCTCAGCACCGATGGTCAGCTGGTTGGAGATGTTCTTCACACCCTCTGAGAAAAGGAAGAGGATGTTATCTTGTAGAGATGCTTGATTTCTTTAATCTTAGCTGTTGCCTCACCTCTATTCCCCTCGCAGAGCGCAGGCATTCGACCTTGAGGTGATACTCTCTTTAATAGTGGCTTTGTCGCCATATTATTGACTGTAATGAGTCTGGCATAAATTGATACAGGATGTTTTTCTGGCTTTAGGGACATCTGGTAGTCCATCTGATTGGGTACGTGTCTCCCCTTAGGCAAATATATTCTTAGCAAAGGGACAGGAGTTATAGTGCTTTGCTTGTTATGTCTTGTCATGCAGAATGTTGATTATTCTCTCAGAACAAGTTAGAACTGCAAGGGTCCACACCCGCACCAAGCCCTGGCAGCACATCACCCCTACACCTCATCCCCTACTTGTCCCTCCATGCCCTTTCCCCTAATATGCCTTCTGTCTCCCGTCTGTTTTCTTTGTAGTTCCAGTGTGTTCAGTCCCACAGAGTGTGTTTTGTGTTTGTCCCTCTGTAAAAGAGACCTTGGGTTTATGAAAGGAGCTATGTAAATGTAAGTTATTATTATGAAATACTTTGGACTGGGTTAGAGAGCTTCAGAATTGGTTGAGCAGGAGCTTTTTCACTTCGTTGCTGCAAAAAATGTCTATGACAATTCTCCGGCTGAACTTCTAAAAAAATCATCAGTGTCTGACATCAGTTCAAGCTCTCCAGTGTTCTCCCAGTCTTCCGAGTCCTTGCTCCAAATACTATGCTCCAATGCTAATCTCCTTTTTAAGAGGGCAACATATTCAAAATGTTCCACCTTTCAGCAAGAATCATGCTGTTTATGTACACTAATGCATCTTTGTGCTGTATTTGCATACACTTGCAGGTTAATCTCCACTTGACAGAGTGATTCAACCCTGATGCATAAAGGTCTGACTCTTCACCAAAGTCATAGGATCCCCTGAATTATTTGACTTTTTTCTATGAGCTTTGTTCTCACGTTAAAGAATAAAGAATAAACAAAGAGATTTGTTTGAGTACAGAAATATTTTGTGTATATTTGATGTGGTTTAGTGTTGATATGCTTTTTAAGGCTGATTAAACTCACTCATAACTTAAGTCTTTTTTAATCCCATAAATCCTTTTAGCCTGGCTAGTGGTATTGGTTTATGGATCCCTGACTCCACCGGGTCACATTTGAATGCGTCTTTGGTTCATGTTAAAAGGCAATTAGGTCTAAATGACTAATATTGTACCTTTAGTGAGTCTACATTGTTGCTGGGGTGCAAAGGTCCTTAGGTTTTAAAGTCAGGAAAAAAGAGCAAAAGATGTCTATTGCAAATATGAGATTTGGTGATTTTTCAATTAACTTTCCAGAAAGAATGTATGCTGCATAAACAGTGCAAATATCAAGCCACACAGCCTACCTATTTTGGATCATTTTATCTTCATGGTGAATTAGAAAATGGTAGGTGTTCCGCCAGGCACCCTACCTGGCCCACTGACTGAATGTTCATTTTCACTCACTACTCATGCACCTCCCACTCAGCACCCCTTAACCTTTAGCCCTTTACCTGTAACCTTCTGCGCCACCCAAAGCCTGCCTGCTGTTTCCAGGACCCAGGCCTCGTTGCGGTCCACCAGCAGGAAGGTGTTGTGGTAGCTGAAAGGCTCAGGGTTCTCCCTGCACGGCCCCCCCTGGCCATGCTGCTCTAGGAGGCTAGTGATGACTGTCAGCGCCCCCCAGGCACTGTCCCCTCGCTCCAAGCCCAGTCTGATGAGAACATGCTGGATTACTTTCTTTTTACAAGACATCATGTAGGTATAACAGTTAATACATTTCAGTGGTGTAAAGCAACTAAGGATATCTACTTAGTGTTTCAATTTGATGCTACTTAGTACTTCTACTCCACTACAATTCAGAGGTAAATGGTGTACTTTTCCTCCACTACATGTATTTAATACCTTTAGTTACTTTACAGATGTGGATGAATGATGTGAAATATAATCAAGTGTTAAATCAGACTTTAGTTCCACCTGGAGTAAATTAACAAGCTACCCTGCAGTATACAAAGTCATTCAAACTAGCTGCACCTTTACCAGCTTTGAGAACACTTTCATGATCAATCATTATAAAACATATCATATATATTATTCGGAAATGGACCAATCTGCACAATCACTACTTTTACTGTCGCTACTTTAACTATATTCTGATGAGAATACTTTTCTACTTTTACTTGAGGAACATTTTGAATGCAGGACTTTTACTGTAACAGAGTATTCGTACACTCAGGTTCTTTGTTTTACTTAAGTACACGATCTGAGCACTTCTCCCACCTCTGATAAATTCTAAATAAATGGTAACAATTCTTTCATTTTATCTAATTGTACTTTTTTATGTATTCAGTCTTTTTAACTAACCATGAGGACCGGTTGAGCTTGTTTCTGCTGTTCAGACGATCCTCTGCGTATTAATTCGACTAAACGGTATCTGAGAATCACTTGGCAACATTCCCTACTGGTTAACTATTTTTATACACAGAGATGAATAGATTAGAACTCCTTCATGTTCTTACCACACCTGTCATAACAGGCTCCTGACAATCTACACACGCTTCTGATCAAAGCGTCAGAGGATCAAGTTAAAAGGTCTAATGAATGTCCAATATTTAAACTGTATATAATTAGAACACAGTTAATAGTTGCTTTAATCAGCTTTGAAAATGTATATTTCTTTATTGCCTAAATCGCTTTGCTGTTCATTATTATTATTATAATTTTTGAGATGTGTCTTCATGAAGTCTTCAAAGTATTTCCTTCAATACAATAATTAATTTAGTTTCTAAACCAGTATACGGTGAAGAAAAGGAAAGCATGCTCAGTATTTTGGCCCCACAAAAAACCCATTAACTTGTATTTTAGTTTATGTAATTGCAATATTCAATCCATCCAGCCCTACAGCATCAAAAGGGTTCTCACCTGACAAGGTCCATGCCCAGTAGAGCCTCTCCGGGGCTGACGGCCTCTCGGGTCCAGACAGCCTCGTTCCCGATACACACTCCCTGGTCATTGGCTCCCATCTCTGCACCCCACATCCAGGCAGGTTTACTGAGGACGACAGCATGGGTCTGCTCCACCTGAGGGATCTGGATGTATGTGCACTGAGGAAAAAAAGAGTGAGTGAATGAATTGAAAACCAGAAAAAATAATGGTGTTGTATAAATCAAGGTATGTAGGTATACATTGCACAAACACTTATACCAACACAAATTAAATCAAACTTTATTTTTATAGCACTTTGACACACAAAGTTAGCAAAAGAAACACATAGACAATTTACAAAAAATGTAAACAATACTATCTACCCCTTCCCAGGTAATAACCAGAGTAACAATTACAATAGAATAAGAATAAAATACAATTCAATTAAAAGTCAAATGTAAAACTAGTGTGGTAGGAAAAGCTGACATAATCTCTAAGGTAAATACCAAAAGGCAAAAAATAACCTCCTTTGCGGTAAAACAGTGCATCCGATCAGCCTTTTCTAGACACATCAGTATTCTGAATGAAATGAATGAGGGATATAAATGTGTACATTAGGTCTATTTAGAACTAGAACATTGTCCTCAGTAGAGACTCACTCCCCAACAAAGAAGAGTTGGGTCTCATTCAACTGCCCCTCTAGCTCTCCTACAGTCAAGATGGTGGCAAAGATCAAACAGACGGTGATTCCAGTGGCGGCTGGTGGAATTGTTTCTAGGTAGGGCTGTGCCACATGCAATCAATTCCAGCAAACATCCCAGTATGACTTAATGCAAAAAAGTGTTCAGTGTTAATTTACCAGTCTTAAATTGTAATGCCTCCATAAACAAATTAAGCATTTGAGACTGAGGACTATGTACAAAAACTTAAAAACAATGGCATTAGCAATACTTGCATACATATATGTATGTATATATATATATATATATATGATGTATATAATATATATATTACAGAACAACGGTATAATCAACATTATAAAACGGACAAGTCAAATCAAGCAATCTGATTGGTTCTTAGCCGTGATATAATGAGCGTATATCACGGGTAAAATTGTAGTTACTTTTTACAAGTCATGTATCTCTCCGTGTCTGAGAAAAGCTACAACCGTTAAAACTGTTACATTACGTCCGTTACGAAACTAACTACCTAACAAAGCATAAGATGGAAACATTTAAGATTAACTTCGACCTCCGGGGTGGCCTTACTATGGAGGAGTGTATTGAGGAGTGCCTATCTCCAGAAAAAAAGCACCTAAACGACGACATGCAGAGCTACGTGAAGAGCAGGTAGACCAACTGGAAAAGTACCACCATTCAAAAGCTCTCTGATGCGGGTCTTGAAACAAAGCAGAGAAATGATGACCGTTAGTGACCACAGGTGCGAAAGCTCTCTCCAGAGCTACTGGAAGCCCAATCTCGGGGACCGGAGAAAGTGGAGAAATATTCTCGCCACGCCAAGCAACAGCCTAGAACAACCTCAACCTATACAAGTAACAACGTAAGCCATTCTACTGATGCTGGACAGGTTTTCAGTGGCTGCACAATAAACGGCAAAATACAAATTAATGTAAATAAATAGCCAAATAATCGATCAACGCTCTCTGTCTATATGTTCGCTAGCTGTTAGTGTTGTTGCATAGCAACCACCTCGCACTATGTTTTGTGCAGAAGGCAACGGAGGGACTATTTTATTTTGAACATCATTATTTACTAATAAAAACTATTTAAATTAGAGTGTGTATTTTTCTTTCATATTGCCACACTTGGTAACCGTTTCATAAAAGCAATAGCTCACTTCAATTATTCTTATTCTTAAAATCAATGTGGTGTACGTCTTTGATGTGCCTTTAAAAACGGTACATTTTAAAAGTAACCCTCCCACCCCATGGTGAATCCCCTGGGCCCAGGAGTCTGTATTTCTTCCACTAACACTGTAACACAAACTTTTGGTAAAAGTGAGAAAGGAATAAATTAGTTGGTTAAAGTGTCCGGTTCCTTTCCCTTAAACATTCACAGAGGAAAATGTTTCTCTTCAAGTCTCCTGTAAATATTTTAACAGCCTTTGACAGTGTATTTGTGAATAGTAATGCATTTATAGAAAATATATGATTCAAATCCATGATTTTTCATTCATATTTATTTTCTGCTATACAACAGACCATGGATGATGCAGTTCATAAACCAAGGTGTGTAATTTCCAAGTGAAAAACAGCTAAACAAAACAGTGTAGAAATACTCAGTTACAAGTTAAGGCTGTGCAATCAAAATTGGACTGAAGTAAAAAAAGTATTAGTATTCAAAAATACTAAAAGGGCCAAAAGTAAAAGTACTCGTTATATAAAATAGTAATGTTTAGTAAAATATTATGTTATTGTGTGTGTGTGGTGTGTGGTGTG
>CALSBZ010046833.1:660062-704846 GCA_943591055.1 Gobionotothen gibberifrons | reverse complement strand
GCCCCTCCCCCCACATGGATCACACCTGGCACACGCAATACATGTTCAGTGTCTATTCTTTGTATATTTACTGCAGTGTTTCATGTATACGAGTAGTCTGATACAATATGTACAGTTTGAAAGGGTGTTAAATGACATTTGGTGATGATTAATGGTTTTTGTGTTAATGTAATAGCAGTTAAAACAGGACCGGTCAAATTTTACCGCGAACACCAAAGTAAGGGGGGGGAAACGAAGACAATAGGAGGGTTAATAAACTGAATACTGAAGCAACTACATTTTTTAGATAAATGTACTAGAAAATTGCAATATTCTTTTAAGATGTAGCAAAGTTTAAAGTAACAGAAAATGGAAATACTTAAGTAAAGTTCCTCAAAATTGTACCTATACATACAGCGCTTGAGCTTTTAGTTTGTGTCCACGCATGGCGTTTGTAAAGTGCTGTTCCAGAGACGGAGGAGCAGAGAGGAAGTGACTCCCGCCGGCCTGTCTGTGGTCTGTGTTTGTCAGTTGATTTGAAGCTGCACCCCCAACATGCTGTGACAGGAAAGGAATTAACTCAGTGAGGAGACAAAATAAAATAGAAAGCCCTCAAAGGAAGATGATGTTAAAAACTATTAAATGTGTGATGCACATTGAAAGCCACAGCAGTCACTTGAACTCTGACATATACCGGGGATTACAAGCTGGGAACTATATTTATTTGGCACTCTGGCCATTTGTAGCAGTTCAATTGTCACGTGAAACACGTTTCTTTTCTAATGTGAGATGCTGTTCCTCTGAATGGTTCAGGTCGCTCAATAACTGGTACCCTGTTTTCTGCAGAGTAAGAACTCCAGATTTGTGTGTTTTGGCCCGAGCCAAACCACCTCAGGAGTGTCCTCAATCAAAGGATTTCCAGGTCTTAACTCCCTGATCCACAGACTGCACTTCACTGGGCAGGTTACTGCACCGGTGCTACAGTAAAGAAAAGTTGATTTGCAACATCACTGCTGTAGCTAACAGTGTCTCATGAGAATAAGATGTATCAAATCTTTAGAGTTTGTGTTTATTTAAGGTATTAGCTATAGCTTTGATAATAAAGTCAATCATTTTATTTTATTTTGCATTTTTATTTAAGTGATAGTGTTGAAAGGGGAGAAAGAGGGGAAGACGTGCGGCAAAAGGTCCCAGGCTGGATTGGAACCTGGGTCCTCCACATGGAGACCTAACACCAATGGGCGTCCAGCTCTACTAACTGAACTACTGCAGCCCAATGACAACTATTGTAATACAGTAAATGAAATGAAATAAAACGTAGAAACATTTTCTTAAATATATGTCTATATGTATGTAACGTATGCATTATGCTCTCTGAGATTATATATACTATACTATTATATATATATATCACATATTTACAAGAGAGACCAGGCCAAGGTCCATACAAAATCACAATACAATAAAACACACAAACAACCACATGCCTTTATTGCCACATTTTATGTGATGACATTAAATCCATGAATGGACATCAATGTTTGTTCATTTAAATGTTAGTATTGATTATTCCATACCCTTGATGCAAAGAAGGAAAATGCAGTCTTCCCAAAGTCTTGGATACATTAAACAAACAAAAGAGTGGAATGAAACTTGTGTGAAAGAATAATAATCATGTCGCTGTTAAAACAGAAAACCACAATTGTTCAACAAAATGTCATGGTTTTAGCAGATTGAGCTCAGTTGTGTGGAGCTACTTACAAAATGCAAAAAGGTGTACTATTGTTTATTGACAAAAATGATTGCCCACAGTATACTAAAGCCAAAACTATTTTGTACGGCAATTACAACAAAAAAGGGTTTATGTTGCTCACAAAACCCTAAATATAAAGTAAAAATGGATAATTGTCAAAACATGTAGAATGTAAGACTTTTTAAAATTGCATATAACCACACGGCTAGGCTACTCTTAGTTCAAACAAGCATTTTCGATAAAAGAGCTAAATTAAACGTATATACATTTAAAAAATGTCACTTGCATTAAAACAGAAAACAAATATTAAGCTAGCCTCTTTTTATAGGATTAGACGTAACCAGAGGTGGAAGAAGTACTTGTGCAGTGCTCAGTTACTTTATTTTGTATGAGTAAGTAAAAGTACTGCATTCAAAATTGTACTTATGTAAAAGTAAAAAAGTAGTGTAAAAAAATACTTTGAGTACAAAAAGTAAAGGTACACGTTATGCAAAATGGTCCCTTTAAACACCAGATTAAGTATTTTAATTACTCTATTAAAATTATGAGTGCATGAATGTGTTCATCATTGGTAAAAGAGGGGTTTACATGAAATACTTTATACAATAAACTGGGTAGCTTAACCTATAATAATATTGAATAATGTGTTGATTTACATTTTGTATAAATAACCTAAATATTCAAGTAACTAAATATGTAAATGTGTGAAGTAAAAATAAGAGGTCACCCTAACCCTAATAATAACAATATGTGTTAAAAAAAAAAAACTGTAGTAAAAGTATAAAGTAGCACAAAATAAAAATCAAATAAAGTACAAGTATGTTTTACTCAAGTGCAGTACTTGAGTAAATGTGCTTAGTTACATTACACCACTGGACTTTACTTCACAATAAGTATATTTTCTGAAGGTCTGAAGACCGTCTCATTGATCCCGGGTTTTAAAGCGAGCCGTGTCCTCACCTCCAGCCGGGGAGGGCGCATCTCCGGGGGGGAGCGGGCCGAGCGGGGGGCGGGGCCTGGAGGCACTGAAGATGCACAGCCTATCATGAAGTTTCTCACTACTCACCATACTGCTTACCTGTGCGCCAAAACGATCATACTGCCTCACTTTGACCGTCAGCGATGGAGATAATCAGATGAAATATGATGAGGATATTATTCTGTGCACGTTTGTCGACGACGGGAAGAAGAAGAAGCAGAGCTGAGACCACGAGCTGCATTTATTCAGAATAACTCAGCAGCTCCAGCACTAACAGGTAACCTCTCTCTCCCTGCGAGATAAGCGTCTGTTACTGCACTATAAATGAATATATCTCAACATTACATTGCTTTATTAACCATGCTTTGGTTTGACTTGGAGATATAATTAACATATATTTTCCACGAGAAGACACTGAGACCTGCAGTTAAATAAACAGCGGTTTAATGTATTGAAGTACATTTACTCAAGTATTGTACTTATACGATATCGATATGAGGTAGCCTACTTGTGCTTTACTTGAGTATTTTTTGTTTATGCTTCTTTATACACCAATGGCATGGGCACTACAGTTTGGAAGCCAATATTGTACGTTTTACTCTATGACAAAATGAGTTACAAATTACTTTAGAGATTCTGATTTTAAGCTAAAACTAAATATAAATACACTATGATATATCATAACAGTTAAAGATATCCAGCAATAATATATAAAGTCATTGAAAGATGAAGAAAAAAACGTTTTCTTGTAACAAAGTATTTTAACACTGTAGTATTTCTACTTTTACATAAGTAACATATCTGATGTATCTTACCCCACTGTAAATATATGAAATAACAAAATATTGTCAATTGTTTTTTACAACTGAAGTTTAAGATTGCTGGCTGTGGGGTCTGAAGAATATAAAGTCAAAGCATTTATTTTGATACAAAAGTTGAAAACATTAATTTGTGTAGATTATAGTAATATAAAGTCGAGGTTTAATATTATAGTTAATATTATATTTACTTGACCTGTAGGTGTGGAGGGTTAGCTCCAATGGGATGTAGCCTGGTGTGCCATTTACTCACGTACAAATTATTATGCGGTCTTAAAATCTTAAAACATATTTCACTTTAAATCAATTACCACATTATAGGACTCATATTCATATTCATTTTGAAAGAAAGGAAGGAAATCTGTCCATTGTGCTGTTTTTAGAAATTTGCCGTGACTTGTTGATGCTGTTCATTTTAAATTCTGGTTTAATGTAATTGTTTCTCCCATGTGTCACTGTAAAGCATACGGCCATATCATGTGTATATGTTCCCTGTAGGAATAACCCCAAGGGACCCAGTGAAGATTTTGAATTCAAATTATTATTCAAAGTGCACATGATAGGATTTACGGGATTTATTGTTAATAATCAATAGTTTGAATTAGTTATCTTTGTTTAGAAAAATGTTTTATTTGGAAAAATGATTCCATGGCGTGACAGGGACGATTGACCAAGTGCAAGACTTAATAAGACATGTATATATATAGTGGTGGAAGAGTTCAAATCATTTACTGTAGGGAAAGTAGCAATACCACAAAGTCAAACACAAGTCATATTTTAAAAGTTTGACTGAGTTCAATCATAGAACTAACTATATGGGATGAGAGGACAACACATTCAAGTACAGATATGCAGAATGGGATGTCGGTGTTATATTGTCATAGTATTGGATTATTATTATTGATAATTCAATCTGTAAATGGATCAAAAGGTAAAGCACATTTTGACTAATGTTGGGTAGTTTAACCTAAAACAGTTCACGTTTGTATCAACCGATTGGATGTTTGTATGTGAAATGTTATTCTATAATGAAAAGTATTATAATACACATAATGTTTCAAATAGAATACAGATTAAAATGGACATTTTTAAACTAAAGGTAAGTACATATACATTAAAACTGCACAGAAAATGTAATATTCTTAGTAACCATTGTATATACTGTACATATCACATTATGTCACATGTTGTACATCTTATTTAACATAACATTTTGTCTTTGTGTTTGTTTTTTAATCTTTGTCTCCATTTAAACATAAATACTTAAACAAGCACATCAAATAGTACGGTGAAAAAATCCTGTTGAAACCCGACAGTGTGTGTTTGTACGCTTTTGAAATTTGAAGTGGAAATTAGGTGCAAACTTGATCAAAAATACACTTGTACTTGATTTATGTTGGTATACAAATGATGGCTCTGAAAATGTCAGTTCTCTCTTGCAGTTTGTTTACTGCAAGAGAGAAGGAAACAAAAAGGCTCCTTAAAGATGTCCCAACAACTGCAGTACATATTTCAGTGAGATGCAGTAAAATGCATTCTATGCAATTATGTTCAGTGATTTAGAGTGTCACACAGACACTCTAAATCACTGCACATGTCAAACTGTCATCCATATCTAAGCTATCTTGGAACTGATTAGACCAGATCAGCCTTCCACTTCCAGCTCTGTGTCTCACTAACCTTACCTCCACCCAGGTGTGCAGATTACCTTTTCAAATCAAGCATAGCGTTCTAATAGAAACTCTGTTTAAAGGCCCTTAACTATTGCACTCACCAGGTTTTGAATAACTGTTGTGCAGGCTGACTTTGATCTTTACACAAGTTCTTCAAATTTAACATTTTGTTGTGATGTCAAGCATTTCCAGGCTCAACATTTTATTTATTTTTCATCGTGGTACACTCTGACAACTGACCTGACCCCAGTCGAATTGATCTGCTCATCTCCCTTTCCCTGTTCCTTCTAGCAGGTTCAAACAAACTACTTGTAAAAGCCACTTGACCCTAAATGCTTTGTTTGGAACGCCCCGAGACAGTCAGTGATACTGTTTTAACTGTTAGTCTACGTCTGGGATGATAAAGGATGGCATTTTTTGAATGGCAGAATACATTTAAAAAAAAGTAATCCCGAAACTATTCTGGAAATAAGGCCTCAAAATTAAAACGAGCAGATTATCAGTCTTGAAAATCCCAATTATTAGCTTTCAAATCATAAGAAACAAGTCTGGAAGTTTATTAAAACTCAGGAAAAGATAGATAGATCGATAGGTACTTTATTGTTGAGAAAAAGTTGAGAAATTGTTATGTCACAAGATTGACAATCTACAAGAATTACAAAATTACTTTAAAGGTGGGGTAGGTTCGTTTGAGAAACCGGCTCGAGATACACTTGTTGTTATATTCCATGGAATGCTCTTAACATCCCGATAGCAATGAATATCTGAAGTGCTTTGACAAAAAATCCATAGAAAAATGTCATCTGTGGAAGCCGTAGTACTGTAAAAAGCACGACCAATCATCCGAGCCGGCCCGGCTAAAATAACTGGATGGCCTACCTGCCTGTCAGCCTTCCATCTGTGCACAAACTTATCTCGTGCCCTCATTGGTCATGTGCGCGTTCGTGTGTGTTGGAGGAGGGGCTCTGTAAGGAAGTAGCAGATTTGTTCCGGCTGTGTATCTTCAAATTCTAGCGCACTCCAGCTGGTTTCTCCAAATTACCTACCCCCCCTTTAAGAATAGAATAAAATACAAATAAAACATTCAGAGTCGTATCCAAACACTATCTTATATACCAACTTATTTAACATAGAAAGTGGCTTGAAATTCAAAGTAAAATATATCCTGTGAGGTAGTGTTAGTAGGCTGCGATGTGTATGTGCCTCACTTGTTGAAGTGTTTTAAGAAATCTAGAGAAGAGTTTGTTCCCTGTCTGCGCCTCTTCCCTATGGCAGACCTATAAAGCGGGGCCGTGCTGGGTCTTGGTCGGGCAGGTTTTATGACCAGAGCTCTGTCATTGCTCTGTACCATCCTCCTCCTCAAGGGCTGCCCTCCCCCTGGGGGCTCCTCTATGCCAGCTGTTTCCCTCAGGAGCTCCTGGCACTCCCAGCACTTTGGCGAGCGGAGGCGGATGCTGGTGTCTTGGTTTGTTTACGGTTGTGTCAGTAAGAGTGGAGTTGTGGGGACCATTCCGCTGTGCATCCCAGTCACATTCCCAAAAGATTACAGAGCAGCGACTCTGGCTCCAGGCCGACATGAAATAAATCAGCTTGACCTTTAACACCAGACCTTTCATTAGGGAATTCCAAACTAATTGCTTTACGATTTCATTGCGACCAGAAAGCATCTCTGAGTTGCTTTGACTGAACCTTTGAGAAGGCCGTGTAATGGTCTTGGTTTGGCTGTATTGACTCAACAAATTGGGATTTACTGAGGGGTTCCTTCACTGTCAGTCAGAGTTACACCGCCTGTGTCTACGCTCCACCTGATCAACATATCAGAGAGGATGCATGTCTTCCAATGGAGTTGACCTATTGTCTTTTGGCAAACTTTTGCAGCTTGCTCCATCAGATATGGTTTCACAGCAAGTGATCAAGGTTAAGACAGCATAGCTTCAGCCTTCTTTACTGTTTCCTGCTGTAAAGATAATTGTAGATGTTGGAGGATGGGGGTGTGGTGGAAGTCAACAAGATTGTTTGGGGGAGGGACATGTTTGAAACCGAGCAAAGGTCTTGTAGGCCGGTAGCTTCTTGTCATGGATTTCCACAGACTTGTCCAACATTACCAAGCTTTATGTCACCTTTGAAATCAGAGCCCCTCCTCATTCTGACTGACGCTGCAGTGGCGTGTACAAACGAACATACCTGGAGCGTGTCGGGGACAGGATGCTGTTTCAGAGCGTGTGCCCATAATTACGTAAATAAAGTATTGTTCTCATGTCATTGTTTCCCTCCCATTCTCAGGCTCCTGAATGCCGTCAGTCTGCAACTGTTGATGCTTTCTGCCGCCAGTGTGTTCGAGGCGGGCCGTTTTACGGGGCTCCTATTGTATCTTGCCTGGAGGCCTGTTGTAAATCATGTGTGATTCATAAAAACAGGTTCTCCTGTCTGCCAGGTTTCATCTCCACAAACCTCAGAGACGTACAAATAGACTTTGGCCCGCAGCCATACCTCCCTGGAACTTCTTCCTTTACCAAACTGTTCTCCTGTCAACACTCCCCTTCACTCTTGTCCCCCCCCCACTGCCTTTGCCTTGCACTGGGCCAATGATGTTGTTTTCTTTGCGCTTGTCTTTGACTGTCCTCCATGGGAAGTACCTGGCAGCGGATGCATGTGGCAGGCTTCTGCCTGGACACGTCTGTCTCCCCCTCTCTCCTGCCTCCTCGGCCACGCAGCGTGAGAACGGCAGTATCCATGGCAATGAAGGAGGTGTGCTTAGGGTTTAAATGTTGTAGACAGAAGGATTTAGGCCTGAATGTCTGCACTTCTGAAGTTCAGAAACGTTAGATCAGCAAAGGCTGAGTATTTCAAAGTCTTTCAGAGCGGGGAAAAATGACCTCAAGGCTTTGAAGTCATTGCATGTAGTTCAGTGAAGCCATTGAGAAAATGCAACACAGTGAGAAGTTGATACCAGATTTAACAGTTTGTCTGTTCTTTCTTTCTGCAGGTTTTTGGACACACCGCCATCTCAACATGTGCTAATCTTCTAAGCATTACCCAAAATATAGTGAACAAGATTTTGAGCCGCCAACCCCATCAACAGTCTAGCACCTTGCCCAGCTTCCCTCATGGCCCACCCTTACGAGCCTTGGTTGCGGACAGCACCCCCAAGTGGCAGCTCAGAAGACATGAACATCCCCTCCTGGTGGGAACTCCACAGGGACGTCCAAACAGGGAGCTGGATTGACCTGCAGACGGGGCAGAATGTCGGCTTGCCTTCAGTAAATCCTGGGAGCTCCATGGGGTTGCAGCACTCTTTAGGGCCCTACGGATCCGACCCACACCTGTGCAACCTGCCTCCATCTCAACTCGCTCCAGCCTCGCACTCATCCCACCTCTTCTCTCAGGATGGCTTCAAGATGGAGCCAATGGCCCCTGAAATGCTGCAACAAGAAGCGTACTCCCTGGAGGAACCGCAGGAGAACGCTGTCTCCGCCCGGCCCAAGCCTCAGCGCCGCTCCTCCTCCAGAGGCGGGGGCCAGACTGCGTGTCGCTGCCCTAACTGCGTGCATGCTGAACAGCTGGGCCAGAGCACGGATGACAGCAGGAGGAAGCACATGCACAACTGCCACATCCCCGGCTGCGGCAAAGCCTACGCCAAGACCTCGCATCTGAAGGCTCACCTGCGATGGCACAGTGGGGACCGGCCCTTCGTCTGCAACTGGCTCTTCTGCGGCAAGAGATTCACACGCTCTGATGAACTGCAGCGCCACCTTCAGACGCACACCGGTGCTAAGAAGTTCAGCTGCGCATTATGCCCCAGAGTGTTCATGCGCAATGACCACCTGGCCAAACACATGCGCACACACGAGTCCCCGCCAGGACACGGGGAGGAGAGGGTGAATGGAGACGGGAGGATGGATAAAGGCTTCGATACACCCACCCCTCCTCAGTCTTCCTCAAACGTGTCCGACAACACAGAGCCACCACTGAAGCTGAAATGTGAGACGGACCCCTCAGTCTCCAGCGTGACAGGGCAGTCTGGGTAATTTCATCACTTTCTGAGGCATTTTTTGCAGTTAAGGGTTAACATGTGTTTCCCTCTTTATCATAGAGTTGTCTTGGTTTTACAATAGAATAGAAAGTAGAAAAAAGGTTTGGACAAACTTTCACTGATGGAAGTCTGATGGGACAGAAAGTGTTTCTTGTGTATCTATCAACTTGGCCAACTCTGATAGTATAAATGTTTTAGCACACAGAAAAACTGTAATTTATTCATAGTATAATTGACTGATTCTGTGGATTCAAGTGAAAGGTGGCTAAGGAGGCGATCAAGCTGAAGCTGCAGCTTGTTGCTGGACTTCTGTTGCTGCTAGAGCTTCTGCTACCGGTAGACCAAAGATTAACTGAAGGTAGCAACTTGTTTACAATGAAATGAATCAAATGTATTGCTGGAGGTGTTGGAGAAATGTTTGTCTCCAATACAGTTTAATACACTAATGTCAAAGGCAGCATGCTTTTGAACGGAGAAAAGTCTCAGATGGTGTGTATCCTTCTGCGCAAGTTGTGATAAGCCACTGGAACATAATACAGCATGTCGTTTTTAAACGGTCAGTTGCCATTTGGATGGTGAAAGTTCATGCGACAGAACTGTGTGTGTGGATGTTGTAAGTGATTAAATGGTACTTTTACTAAAGTACAACAGACAATAATGCTGTACTATGGCAGCATGCTATAATGTTGGTGAATATATAATATAATATAAAAATGGGAATTGAATGCACTACAAAGGCATATTTACCAAATATGTGTGTTTCTGTTGCCACTTCTGGCATAACACTTAATGATGAGAATGTGAACACTGGTCCAGGTTACCAGATGAGAACAACAAGATGTGACAATGATATAAAAAAAGAAAAAATTGTAAAGGAGTCAGAGCCACTCAAAGAGCTTAGCGTCATGATCACAAAAAATGGACGTGGAGAGAAAATGCTTCCTGATTAAAGAAATCCTTTGGTACATGCTGATGACAGCGATCATATTTGGCATCAACTGGACTCCACAGGGCGGTATGCCAACAGTGCTGTCGCTGAGTTACACTAAGCAGGGTAGTTTACCACAGTGCCCTCTGCAGGCACAAGATTTAAAGCTGCACCAAACAATGTTTTTATATAACCAATAGATTCAATTACTTGCCCATAGAAAAACATTGTTCCCATTCAACTAAATTACATTGTCATTTTTCTTTTGTGCATATGTCCCTGATCACATTTGTTTTAAACGGGCAAATCCAAAGAAACACAGGTCTTTCACTGAGGTATTGTTCGGTTTTCCATCTCCAAACTATACTGTATTCTCACAGCTCTCATCCACGTCAACGTCTTTAAACGGTAAAAATATGTCAATTTTGCATCTACAGTTTTTTCTGCTGCCCCCAAGTGGCCAAAAAAAGATACTGCTTCACAAAGGGTGTAACAGAAAATCCCCAAATAATTTACCGTGAATTCATGCCTCAAGAGGTTCAGACGTCGTGGAAGGTGGCAGAAGGATTTCCTACTGATCCAGGTGTACCTCATTATGTGGGTTGATACATTTCTTCAAAATACCATCAGCTCGATACCTATTTGCATGTTGGATCAAGCTATAGTCGCAATTATCGACAAACAGTCTGTAAAGGGCTTATCTCTCAACACATTAGATTAAGATCTCTTCGTGTGTCTGCAGTTTTTCCATGTTCCACAACTCATTTAAAAAACCATGTTTGTAACACGACACCCATTGGATTCTGGATAAGCATGCAGAAAAAGGTTGCTAGCAATCTAGCTAATGAAACAAAATGCAAGAAAACAACAGGCAGAATAATTTGTTAACTTTCATAATCTATATGAATTGATCACTAGTTCTGTAGCGGGCAGTGTGAGCAGCACTATTAGGATGTATGTAACCCATCACAGACATTAGGCTGAGATGTCTTTATATTAGGGGCTTGCATTATTGGAGGCTCAATATTGCTGTATTTATGTATAGAATATAATTAATGGAAGACCATGTTTAAACATTAGTCAATTGCTGTGTTTTGACTATTAATAATATTATTTGTTGTTGATGTTATTGATAGTCTTTTCTATGTTGGTCAGTAGAGCAAGATGGACACATTTTTTAATTGGTTGCTATAGTAAATGTTTTAGTTGGCTGCAATAAAATAGATTTTAAAACGTTTAATAAGTTAAGTATCATGGTGTAATAACTTGTATTTAATCTATTGTTGTCTTTTAAATAAAAACAATTATATTCTGTGTCCATGTTGAACTTTTATTTATGGAAGATGTGCTAACTGTCAGTTATTATTTGCTGTTAAATGTTTTATTAATTATGACAACACACAAAACTATTATATTATTATTAGTAGAATTATTAAGAGTAAAGATGAAAGTAGTTTTAGTCAAAGTACTTATAGTCTGGGCTGGATCTACCATATGGGCAACCTGGGCAGGTGCCCAGGGACCCTTGAGCTAAAGGGGCCCTCAGTGACAGTGATTTTGTATTAATTTTTTCTCGATAAGATGATATAGGCTTATAGTTACAGTAAGTCCTATATTAAAAGTGTGATGCTCTCGAAATGTAATACATTTGTTATGACTGAAAACATCTTCTTGCTTTACCATATAGTTGATTTTCTTCTTTTGTACTTTTATAGAGTAACCTATGTCCACGTGTGTCTGTTTGGGTGGTAGATTGGTCTATTACAGAGAGTTTTCATTCATTATTTACATTTCATAATGTGTATTCTTGTATACTCTATTGATATACATATATATTTTCGAAAGTACAATTGTCAAACTTGGCTAAGCCCCAAATGTTGCTAGATCCAAGCAACACCCCTGGTTCAGCTGCGGGAATTAATGAAGTGATCAGTGAAGAAGTTTTTGATACTGTAAAGCTGTGTGCAGCATTTACTGTAAGAATCACACACAATTATTCTTGGGGGCCCATGAGCTGTAAGTATTTATAAAAAGGTTTTTACGTTTCAAACTCATGATCATTCAGTTGAATCATGTCAACGATTATCAAGAGAAATGGGAGACCTTTACATTTGAAAAGTTATACAATCCTGTTTCCTCTTTATTATTGTTGTGTATTAAGTGTCAATTGATGGCTGCAACAAAATACGGAGGTAAGAAAGGGAAGAGGTCTGAATACTCTCTGAATTCACTATATATACTTGACCCACTCTACCATGCTGCACTGCGTTATATATCAAATGCACCCTATAGGACTCATCATTGCAAACTGTACAGCCTAACTGGATGGTCCTCACTCACTATGCGTAGGATGCAGCATTGGTTTTTATTAATGTATAAAGCCATTTTAGGTCAGCTTCCACTGTATATATGTGCCAGATTTGCTCCAGTTGGTGACTCTTACAACCTCAGATCCAGTGCCTGGATATGGGTCCAGGTTCCTGCTGTGCAGACTGAGGCTGGGAAAAGGAGTCTCTTTTATTATGGTCCTTGGTCTTGGAATGACCTTCAATCAAACCTCAAACTGACGGCACATGTCTCAATAGCCTGTTTTAAATGTAAGTTGTCTGAGGTCCTTACCACCAGCTGCTCTTGCAGTAATAAGTAGTACCTTTCTTGCTGTCCTAATGTGCACAGTGTAGTGACTGCTTTTTCGTCTTTTGTTTTCTTGGTTATGTTCTCTGTATTTTATATGTCTGTGTTATGTGTTATGTGTAACGTTGCTGCCTTCTTGGCCAGGTCAGCATTGTAAATGAGATTTTGTCTCAATGTTTTCATCTGGTTAAATAAAAAAATATCATAGCATTTATCTTACATATGTGTATTACTGAATTTATTTCACAAGTGGGGCATTGTGTTGGGGAAAGGCAATAGCTTTTTTTTATGATATACGTTTTGAAATATTGAATATGTCCCACAAAATTAACTCCAAGGTTAGATAAGAATTACTATTTTTAAGCAATTTTCATTCTGAGTTGCGTAACTTGCGTTCATCGTCGAGATGCCGGCTTGAGGTGCTGTTAGAAATTCAAAGTTGCACTAAAACATAAGGATGATGCATACTGAAACCATCTGTTCAATACATTCATGGTAACCATGATACGTTTAATACCACAATGTAACAGCGTGTGGTAGTAACAGCTGCTAAATAATCTACACACGTTATATTAACGGAGGTTAAAACTACTTCAAGGGAACGTTATGTCATGGCGTCAATAGTTTATTCAAGACGCCAGAGCTGTAATGCCCGGAGTTTATGCCGGGTACGTAAACGCACCGCTAGCTGTAACCGGAAAGAGAATGATCCACAACAGGAAATGTAAAAAACACATCACACACAAGTCCTGGTGGCTCCATTTTCTAGCTAACGTTGAACTTGTTTTCTCCAGTTTTGTGGGACAGAATTGTCTATTTCATTTTATTGTTATATTGAAACGAGGAATTTTTCAAGATGGGGGGAGGCGATTTGGTAAGTATGAGCTATCTAAGCCGCTTTTCTGTTATTAGACATTGATACACAATTCCATTGACAATATGGTCATTAAAAGACGGTCGTTTGTTTACTGGTGTCTATACATATTGCATATGAGCTAATGTCTACTGGGAATGGGAAAGCGCTTCCTCAGTTCGGCGCTCTTTCGTTTTAGACCATTCCTATATTTTAATAGTTTGAAAGTAACGGCTTATTTTCGTTAGCTTAAGGTCAACGAGCTGGCCGTTAGCTAGATGTAGAGCTGGGAGAAGTACTCAGATCTTGTACTTGAGTAAAAGTAGAAGTACCAGAGTGTAGGAATACCCTGTAACATGTAAAAGTCCTGCATTCAAAATGTTACTGAAGTAAAAGTACAAAAGTATTAGCATCAAAATATACTTCAAGTACCAAAAGTAGTCATTGTGCAGATTGGTTAATTTCAGAATAATATATATGATATGTTTTATAATGATTGATCATGAAAGTGTTCTCAAAGCTGGTAAAGGTGCAGCTAGTTTGAATGACTTTGTATACTGCAGGGTAGCTTGTGGATTTACTCCAGGTGGAACTAAAGTCTGATTTAACACTTGATTATATTTCACATTATTAATCCAGATCTGTAAAGTAACTAAAGGTATTAAATACATGTAGTGGAGTAAAAGTACACCATTTACCTCTGAATTGTAGTGGGGTAGAAGTACAAAGTAACATACAATTTAAATACTCAAATAAAGTACACGATCTTCTAAAATTGTAGTAAATGTAATCAGTTACTTGACACCACTGGCAGTGGTTGGATTTTCGTTGAAATATTCTGGCACACATTAAATTGATGTGCATACACCCGAAAATGTTATTTTGTAGATTGTATGTTAGCCGTCAGATTTGTATACACATACTGGTCTGGGTATTTGGAAAGTTTTGGTTAAGGGTAAAGTTAAAAATGTTATTAACAAAATCAAGTTTACGCTAACGCTGGTACATGATCGTTTTTAAAGTAAGAGCTACTAAATGTTGTCCATCTTGTCTTCTGCCAGAACTTGAAAAAGAGCTGGCATCCCCAGACTATGAAAAACATTGAACGTGTTTGGAAAGCTGAACAGAAACATGAGGCCGAGTGCAAGAAGATTGAGGAACTCCAGAAGGAACTGAAAGATGAACGAGCCCGAGAAGAAATAACAAGATTTGCAGAGACAGCCGGATCCATCAAGTGAGTTCTCTGATATAGTAATGAAAGTTATTTTGTGGTTCTCAGAAAATGAGTTTCTGATTCATATATTATTCCTTTTCTGATGACAGGAAGAAGGATGATCGGCTGGACTGGATGTACCAGGGCCCCGCCGGCCAGGTGTCCAGAGACGAGTACCTGATGGGACGTGCCATCGACAAGCAGATCACCGACCAATACGAGGAGCCCGAGAGCGGCCCGTCAGCTGAGACCGGCCTCCTGCCCGGCTCCATCTTCAACCCCTCCACTCCCGCCTCGAACCTCGACCTGGCTGCTAAGATCAGGGAAGACCCCCTGTTTGAAATCAGGTAAGTGGGGCCCTTATCTCTGGTATTTGTTCTGAAAACATGCTACCAGGTGCAAAGGTTTAATATAATCATGTTTTGTTGGTTTTCTAAAGGAAACGTGAAGAAGAAAAGAAGAGAGAAGTCTTGAGTAATCCAGTGAAGATGAAGAGAATTAAGGAAATGGTAAAAAAAACAATTTTTTGTAATATATACATATTTTAAGATCTCTTACTGTGATATTTTCTAACATGCTAACTTTGACAAAATGTTAATAAATAAAAAAACTCACTCATATCTGACAACTTGTTCCTTCCTCTGCAACTTCCAGTAATGATTCTACTGACTTCATTAACAGAAGACAACTTCAGTTTGTATTTTTATATTTTGTAAATGATTGGTTGGTTCTCTCACAGCTGCGCCAGAATCTCGACAAGAAAGACAAGAAGAAGAAGAGGAAGAAGGACAAAAAGGAGAAGAAAGACAAAGGGAGAAAAAAAGAGAAGAAGCATAAGAGAAGGAGTTCTAGTTCAAGCTCAGAGGAGGAGGAGGAGGAGGAGGAGAAGAAGAAGAAACACAGGTATGTGAGGGGACTGTTGAAAGTGAGGGACTTTCACTTTGTATCAATCAAAGGGCTTTATTATTTATTATAGTCTTTGATCTGTTTTCAGGTCACATTCCAGAGATGAATCTTCAACAGACACCAAGTCTCGTTCCCATCATGTCCCGGGCTACGGCCTGCAGGTCAGTTGGCAGCAAAGCACTATTTCATATACTACTTTTTACCATGCATTTACAACTCCAGTCATGAATCTGGCTCTTCCCTCTCAGTTCCCGGCTAGCAGAGATCACCAGTCCTCCGCTCCCTCCCATCACTCCGGGCGCCGTGAGAGGAGCCGCACCCGGTCGCCTCACAGGAACAGACAGGAGGGCCACGTCCACTCCTCTTCCTCACACAGAGGCGACAGGAAGGACGAGCCCAAAGCCTCCAGCCAACAGAGAGACCGTTTCCAGAAGCCGAGGCACCCTGTGGCCAAGTAAGACTTCACCGAGGCTATAGTCCAAATAGAATCGGTTTTATTAAGTATAACACGAGAGGAATTTCCTTTGGTAAAAATGGTGTATACAAAGTCTTAGAAAGAAGAATACTTCGCAAAAAACAGTACTATTATAAAAGCTATTTTAAGACTATTGTATTAAACAAAAATATGTGAGAAACTGAGTACAGTAAAATATGACGAATACTGTATTCAAAGTGGAGAGCTGTGCAGATTTAAAACGATGCTCACTATTCCCCGATGAAAGTTTTGATCAAGATCTAATACTGGAGTTTCCGTCCATTATTAGATCTCAAATCGTCTGTCTTTGTACTGCCATGGTATATATCAGTATCTCTATCTTTTTAGATAATATGCAGAATAACTGCTTTGAGTCATTATTCTCAAGTATATTATACAAATCTGAATATTAGCAATCAGTCAGCACAGCTTTTTGTTTTGTTTTGCAAAGCTACACGACAATATTATAAGTATTAGTATTTGCTCAATTACATTCCAGTGGTGCCTACGCAAGAATGTTTGTTCCAAAAGTTAAAATGTATTTAAAGAAAGTAATAGATATAATTAAAATGTCACAAAAATATGTATCCAAGCAATTATTCTGCTTCAATCCATATTTGTTGGCATTAAGTGTTTAAAATAACCGTTTTACTTCCATGTTGCTGCGAACAAAGAGAGTTGTATTCTTTAAAAAAAGTAAATCTGATGAAAAAACACTAACTGATTAATCCTTTTTTAAATCAGCTGATGCGTCAGACATTCCAATATTTATTTCAAAGTGTCCTTTTATAATGCTAATTCTGACTATGGGTTAAGTCAGAGTAACTTTAATAAGGTCTTCAGAAAACATATTTAAATGATCACCTGTTGACAGAGCATTGCCTTATCCCCACCCACACTGAATTCCCCCATGTTTCTTTGTGTCTGACGTAGGAAGCTCTCTGCAGAAGAGCTGGAGCACAAGAGGCAGGAGATGATGGACCAGGCCAAGCAGAGGGATGAGGACAGGGAGAATAATGTGAGGAGATACAAGAAGCAAGACGAGCAGGAAAAGCAGCGGGAAAAAAATGTCAAGCGTGACCGGCACGCTGGCTTCATTCAGTAAGTTTCTGAGCAACATTGACACGGAAAATAATCATAGGCTGTGGAAACCTTATCATCTGTCTTAATTAGGGTTGGGAACCGAAACTCGGTTCCAGATGAGAACCGATAAGAAAATACCGGGTACCCATACAAAATACACAATTTCGGTTCTGCTTAACGGTTCCTAGACGCGGTAGACCCTGTATTCCACCGGGTCCGTCTGCACCGCGGTGACCCGGTGGAATACAGGGTAAGGGCGGACTGGCCATCTGTGTGTTCTGGAGAATCACAGAACGGCCGGTCGTCAGCGGGCCGTTGATGGCACCGCCATTAATTGTCTTTAGCAGCATCATGTAAGTTGCGCTGACAGGCGACAGAGGTACACAGTTGCCCCGCAGCGAGGCTCCCCCCGCCCTCCCCGTAGACAGTTCACGAGCTCAGTCACTTCATAACACCAAAGATGGATCGGGGTAAACGCTCTAAAGTGATGCTCCACTACACTGAAAAAGAAAAAGACAAGGCACAGTGTAATGCCTGTTAATAGCTTGCCACAGGCATAGCTCAGTTAAAATAAAGCACAGTTATTGCAATACATTTGTATTGCATATATATTTTTATTTGTAAAAATGTCAGTTAAAGCATAAAAGAATAAAGATATTTTCGTTATCTAAACGTTTGACCTCTTCCTTTTACAATTTTGGAATCGAAACGGGGAATCGATAAGAACCGGAATCGATAAGAAGAACCGGAATCGGAATCGATACATTTCAAACGATACCCATCCCTAGTCTTAATCCACATATAATGTCCTGCAGGTGTCTCTTCATTCTTTTGCATGCTTGTTTTTTAACTCCAGTAACACTCACCTTTCCTTCTTGCAGTGATATGAAGCTGGAGAGTGCATCCAGCTCCTCCTTAGAGGACAGAGTGAGGAGGAATATCCACTCCATTCAGAGGACGGCAGCCTCCCTGGACAACTTCATGAGGAGATGAAAACACAATTATTATATGAACTGATTTTGAAGGCTTGGAATATGCCACCCACTCCTTTATCCATCTCTTCAATGTATTGAACAGGTTTGCTTGTTTTAATGCATTCAGGATTGTGTGATGGGAGTCTGTCAGATACGGGACCATATGGCTCCAGGCTCACTTGGGGCTTTTATTTTGAAAAGTTGTTTCCACAATGGTAACATCATTTATATTTCAGGCTATCATGGCTGATCTGTTCTAGATAGTTTTGTAAAAGCCATTTAGTTAATGTGATCACAACTTTGTGCAGGATATGGTTTTAGATTTTACAGTTTCACAGACCCTGCTTTTATTTTTGAAATATATGGTCATTACTTGGTGTACACCTGTAATAGGCAATTGGAATAAAACATATTTCCAAATCTAAATGTTTTTGGTTTTTTTAAGTTAAATTAGCTAAATGAAACATGCCAGGTTCAAATATAAACCTGGCAAGCATATTTAAATCAACACCCACTTTATTAACGCCTTTCATGAGACCCAAGGTCGCTTTAAAAAGAAGAACCGGAGTAGAAACAAACATAACAAAAGGCAGTCAGACGAACTGTAAACTGTAAACCTCCATGTCTCCTTAAATATCCTTGCGTCAGCGTGTCACGTGTTGGGCGTGCTCTCTTCTGACCATATTTGGAAGTACAACTTCCTACAGGTTCAACCTCCACTGGCCGCGGCCGCAGCTGGACCCTTCTCAGGTATTGGACAAAAGAAAGTCGGCTAGTAGTGTCAACTAAATCCATAGTATTACAACAAAAGTGCTTTAAACGAGGTAAATTACGAATTTATGTTCTCAATCGCCAAGTGTGTGGGATTGAATATTAAATTAGATTAGATTTATTGTCCCCAGGGGGAAATTCATTTGCACAGCTCTGTGAAAACAATATGAAATCAACAAAAAATAGATAGATAAACTATAGCACCACACATGATGGTTACTTGTTATTATTTAGGGCTGCAATGCCTGTATGGATCAGGTTTTTGCCAAAGCGAATAATATGTTTGGCCTATGTATTATATAAACCGTATTGGTACACGTCTCTACGTATTGTAGAGCAGTGAGAAGGAAAAAAGCTTGTTGTGTCAATTCATTACATTGCCAGTATTTTTCGTTGTTGTGAGAAAAAAAAAACAGCCCCCTCAGTCATTTCATCCTGGAGCCGGGCCTGTGGGCTAAGCCCCGAATGTTTCCAGGTCCAGGAAACGCCCCTGGGTGGGACTAAGACACGAGGATAGGAGTCGAGTAGGGGAGTCAAGGAGGGGAATTAGTGAAATGAGAAAGGGCCCGGGACGACCGGCTGCCCTCCCCGACAGGCGCACAGACGCGAGGGCCCGCTCATCACTGTGCGCACGTCTGTGACCGCAGTTTTTATTTACTTTTATTGTTCTAAAAGTCCTGAGAAGTAGTATTTGTATTACTCAAAACATTAAACACAGTTGTAATACACAGTTGTAATACAAATACTACTTCTCTACATTTTAATTGATGAATACATTGCCAATGAACCACGGCTCCCGGACTAGTGGTTCATTGGCAATGTATTCATCAATTAAAATGTTGTGTTGAAATGTTGTTCTAATTCCTTGTTTCACCAGTGGCTTTGGTACAAAGCCTGGCCTTTTTTTAAACGTTTCCTCAAGGTGATTCATCAACATTCAGTTAATGTTAGGAGAAAGGAATAATAGTTTGTTGCATACTTAATCCGGTGACGGTTACACTAAATTCAGTTTTTAAAAGTGTTAATCATCAGGGACCTGGAGGAGCTGGAAAAATACCAATGAAACAAATCAGACAAGGTAACGAAAATAAAACACTACCATGACAATTCCAGGTAATATACACATATCTCCATCAAGACTAGAAACGTTTGCATATACAGAGCATAAAGCACAGGACATGGAAAATGGCATTGATCCGGAAAACAACTTACTGAACAATATCAACAGCTGCAACTATTTCACAGAAGAGCAATTCAATGTAACGTGTCGATCAGAAGAGAACATATCAATGATCCACTTCAATAGCAGAAGCCTATATGCCAACTTCCTCAACATTAAAGAATATCTAAGTCAGTTTAAGAACCCATTCAACATCATAGCAATATCAGAGACCTGGATCAGTGCTGAGAAAGGTGTGGACTTTGAGATGGATGGCTACGAACTGAATTATACAAACAGAAGGAATAAGAGTGGAGGGGGTGTGGCAATCTATGTGGATAAAGGAATGAACTATAAGGTGGTGGAGAGCATGACAACAGCTGTTGATCATTTGTTTGAATGTGCTACTGTAGAAATTTGTATGGAAAAGTCTAAAAATGTTATTGTGAGTTGTGTATAAGCTCCTGGAACCTGTATTGACACATTTACAGATAGGGTAGAAAACATGTTTACTAAATCATTACAAACAATTATGTTTATCTGTGGGGATTACAATATTGACCTGTTGAATCCAAATAAGCATAAAATGACAGAACACTTCATCAATACATTGTACAGTATGGGTTTGTATCCTAAAATGACCAGACCTAGTAGAATCACTTCTCATTCTGCTACATTAATAGACAACATATTCACAAACATTATGGAAAACAATACAGTAGGCGGACTATTATATAGTGACATCAGTGATCATTTACCTGTTTTTATTGTCCATCACTGCAGTTCTAAGAAACCTAAAGTCGCCAGCCATTTCAAATACAAAAGATTGAGAACTGAAGATAACATAATTGCATTTAAGAATGACTTACTAAATCAGAACTGGAGGGTAGTATATGCGAGAGACGATATTGACAAGGCCTATGATGAATTTCTAAACATTTTTAAATCACTTTATGACAAAAAGTGTCCTGTGAAACAATGCTGAGAGAGACACAAACAAACTCACAGTGCATGGATCACTAAGGGCCTAAAAAATGCCTGCAAAAAGAAAAATACACTATATAGACAATTCATAAAATATAGAACTTCAGAAGCAGAAAATAAATATAAAAGATATAAGAATAAATTAACCCATATTCTGAGGATATGTAAAAAGAATACTATGATAAAATATTAGAGAATAATATGAAAGGTTTATAGAAAGTATTAAATAGTGTCATTAGAAATGGAGCAAAAAGTTCAGGTTACCCTGAGTTTTTTGTGGACAAAGATAATGTTATTAATAATACAGAAGATGTGGTTAATGGTTTTAATGAATTCTTTGTAAATGTGGGGCCAGATCTGGCAGAAAAATGTAAAACCGTAGAAACAACTAAAGGGGAAGATACGGACCTCTGGAATGAAAACAATAGCTCTTTCTTCCTCAGAGCAGTCGAAGAAAAAGAAATCATAGATACTGTGCGAAAAATGTAAAAGCAAATCCTCGACCGATTGAAATAATATTGATAAGATTATAGTAAAAAACATTATTGAAGAAATTGCAGAACCATTGACACATCTCTTTAACTTGCCTTTTCAATCTGGTAAATTCCCAAATAAAATGAAAGTAGCAAAAGTTATACCATTATATACAACTGGGGATAAACACCATTACACAAATTACAGACCTGTTTCATTGCTCTCTCAGTTTTCCAAGATCCTTGAAAAGCTTTTTATAAAAAGACTTGACAATTTCATGGAAACACATCAGCATTTGGACGACAGTCAATATGGATTCAGGAAAGATAGATCAACATCTATGGCACTAATGGAATTAAGTGAGGAAATAGCAAACTGCATGGACAATAAAAAACAAGCAGTGGGAATATTTATAGACTTACAAAAAGCATTTGACACCATAGATCACAATATTTTACTGACAAAACTGGAACGGAATGGCATCAGAGGGGTGGGATTAGACTGGGTGAGAGATTATTTAAGCAACAGACAACAATTTGTTGAAATAGGTGAACATAAATCAGAATACATGAACATAACTTGTGGAGTACCTCAGGGGTCTGTGTTGGGTCCAAAGCTGTTCATAATATACATCAACGACATTTGCAGAGTATCAAATATATTGAAATTTATTTTATTTGCAGATGACACTAATATTTGTTGTTCCGGTGACAATTTGAAAGAGCTAATGGAAGTGATAACAGCAGAAATGATTAAAGTAAAACATTGGTTTGACACAAACAAATTATCATTAAATATAAGCAAAACAAAGATCATGTTATTTGGAAAACATAAAACAAATCCACAGGTGCAATTAATACTAGATAACATAAACATAGAAAGAGTATATGAAATGAAGTTCCTTGGTGTGGTTTTGGACCACAAAATCAGCTGGAAACCTCATATCACTCATAAGCAAAACTGGCTAAGACTATCGCAATATTGGGAAAAGCCAGACACATTCTGGACCACAACTCAATGTATACTCTATATAACACACTAATATTGCCATATCTGATTTACTGTGTGGAGATTTGGGGAAACACGTACAACACCAACCTACAGCCGTTATGCACATTACAAAAAAGGGCTATAAGAGTTATCAATAATGTTGGATATCTTGAACACACTAATGTATTATTTTTGAAGTCACACATATTGAAGTTCACTGATCTGGTTAAATTTAAAACGGCACAAATCCTGTACAGAGCAAGACATAATCTACTTCCTAGGAAATTGAAAACACTGTTCATAGACAGAGAGGGTGGGTATAATTTGAGAGGAAATCTACATTTTAAACAACTCAAGGTCAGAACAACTCTGAGAAGTATGACAATCTGTAGGGTGATTTTATGGAATGGTTTGGAGCAGGAGTTAAAACAAAGCACAGGCATAATTCAGTTTAAAAGGATGTACAGAAACACTTTGAATGTCACATGAGAATGAAGAGAGGTGATTGAAGATGAGAAAGTATTGTATATGTATGTATAAATGTAAATGTAAGTAGGAATAACTTGCATAATGATTTAAAGGACAATCATTGATCAAGTAAGGGGTGGGAATTAATACGCATGTGCTTCCTCCTGCTCCCTTTCGGACACATATGATTTATTATTATTTTAATATGAAGACTTGTTTTGTTGAATATATAAATATTATCATGAATGTGGATAAATACTGTATTTTAACAATACGGTATTCTGTTTTTCACATTTGTTATTTTCTGTTATTTTTTTAATCTGTTCGAAATAAAGCAGTTCTAAAAAAAACTGACAGAAACCTCCCGGTTTTAATTTCACTTTAACACGCCTCAAACAAACTATACAAGCACATTTCGCCCAGTGCCCATATCCTCCAATGATAGCAGCGTTTAGCACAGAGTGACGTTAAACCAGCCAATGATCGCTGCGCAAGTGATGGCGTATTAGAATCATGTAAGGCTGATCCATCTGTTTCTAAATCGTGTAGTCACTGTGGGAAACTGAAGAGCAGTCATTCACAATAGCCAAGAAAAAGTGGAGTTTGCAAGTTCTAGCTACTAGGAATAAACCACAACACACTCACAATGGTAAGAGCACCAGACATTAGATCACATGCCAATGTGTTTTTAGGTAAATGGTCAAATGTAACTAGTATTTAAGGGTAACAGTTACAAGAGATGGCTAAGCTAATGTTGGTAGCCAGCTAGCTTATAGACTTCTCCATCCTGCTTAAAGTTAGCAAATATTCTATGAAAACATATTTAAAGTTTGGGGTTGCAAGTAACTTCAATCTCACAACTCTAAACGTTTCAATATATTCAATGTTGTAGTTAATTATACAAAACATTTCATTGTGATGGTAGCCGGGGCATAGCTGCAATGCTACATACTTAGCTTACCTAGCTGCACACGAGCTAACGTTGTGTCTTGTAGGCTAACTTAACTGTTACAATCATTCCCCGAATTCACTTTAATGGCATTATGATTCAATATCTCCGGTTCACTTAAAGGGCTGATGTTGCGTTTGGGTCAACATCAGCTAACGTTTGGTTGATTAGACATTGCTAGTTTGGTTAGCTAAAGCTTCAACCTACTAAGCTAGTCAGCAATTTGTTAATGTGAGTCCACTGACAGCAGACAACTGAAACAACTTCAAAACCCAGCAACGAGGTTTCACTATACATCATTACATTTAAACATGTATAACGCGTGATAATAAAGACTTTGGTTTAATAATAATGTTCTACAACTACACTTTTTATTTGATCTTACTTTTATTTCTTTTGATCGTTGAAATTATTTTTGATGAACGTTATGCTCCATGTTTACACATTTGGGTGGTTGGAAATAACCCTGAGTCATGTTTTTGGTCCTTAAATGAAATACATATATTTCAGTCATTTATTTTGAGGACAACATTATTCAGTATCTTATTTGCATGTTTTAAATAATACATATTCTTAGGATATTCTTTACATGTTATGCTGTATGAAAGGGCCTCAACTTAAACTTAATTTTCATTTCAATGAATGTGCTTAAACATGAGCTTTATGTTTAAATAGTTTGATTTGTCTCTTTAATCAGTTGTTTGATCTATCAATGGTTTAAGCTCTGACTAACTTAACTCTTCTTACGTTTCTCCTTCTTCATCCAGTCTATTATGTCCTATAACGGAGGGGCCGTCATGGCCATGCGAGGGAAGAACTGTGTGGCGATAGCAGCGGACCGGAGGTTTGGCATCCAGGCTCAGATGGTCACCACAGACTTCCAGAAGATCTTCCCCATGGGAGATAAGCTGTACATCGGCCTGGCAGGACTGGCCACTGATGTTCAGACAGTGTGAGTGTGTAGACCTCCACCTTGTTCTCTCAAAGTGGCTTAACAGTTGTGAACACCAGGGTACTATGATGACGGGATTGATTACAACTCTATAAAGCTACAACTCTCAGATCTAGACTAAGCCTGGAGTGTCAAGTACAATACTACACCTTAGGGGTGTAACGGTTCACAAACATTTCGGTTCGATACGTACCTCGGTTTTTAGGTCACGGTTCGGTACGTTTTCGGTACAGCAGAAACAATTATCACAAAATATATATATATATTTTTTTATTATTATTAAACTGTGAATGTATTCACTCAAATAAATACAAAATATAATAAAATAAACATTAAGGTGCAGCATTTCGATGAACTGAAATAATCTGTATTTGAACTGTACTAGTACCTAAGCAGCCAGTTTGACATTATAACTTGCTTGTCGTTGTATTTTCATGTTTTTTTAAAGAAAAATGAACTTGCTTGCCGAAAGGGCAGATCTGCTGGCACTAACAATGTCTCCTCCTGTGTCTCGCTAGGGACAGAGGTAGCAGATACAGCCAGGTAGCGCTTTGCTAACATGGCAACATAAGGATATTTGGCGTTTGTAATAGCTTTTGCTCGGTCTGAACTTTTTGCGAGTGGTGGAGGCTTAAATGCTAGTGAGAGTTGGGTTTGCACTTCAGTCTTTTTTCTTTTGGTACCGGTGATATTCACGTTCGGGTGATGCCTTTGCAAATGAGTGTGCACGTTTGATGTATTGCCAGCCGCGTAACCAATTTTAGTTGAACAATGCCGACAAACAGCTTTGGTTCGGTCCACCTGTCTTTGTCCGTCATCCTTGTACATAACTGCGAAACCAAAATGTTCCCAAACCGGAGACTTCAATGAGGCTGGAGGATTTTCGAGCTCAACTTTATCTGCGTTCGCCATTTCCTCAAATGACTGACTAAATTAAAACGCATCCCTCTGACCAGCTCTCATAGTATGCCTCTCGTCCAACGAAATGACTTGGTCGCTCTATGACGCGTTGAACCCAATGTGAGCAAATTACTCTGAATGCTGCGACGCAGCACCTGAGATTACTTCCAAAAAGTTTCACGTTCTCAATTTTTTACGTTTAACGTTATATTCGTTTGGTACACTTCGGTACACTTCGGTACACACGTGTACCGAACCGAAGGTATTCGGTACGGGTCCGTATACCGTTACACCGTTACACCCCTACTACACCTATAATGTTTATACCAATAACAAAAGTGTTATAGTTGAATAGTATTACTATTCATTCTAATAAATAGGGGAGAAAATGTTATTAGAAATTCTGCTATCCATAGCTTTGAAATAAGTTAGATTTGTGATGACTGAATTCAATGTAAATATCTGAGGATTGATGGACGTCTTTGCCTTGTGTGTAGATCCCAGAGGCTTAAATTCAGACTGAACCTGTACGAGCTGAAGGAGGGTCGCCAGATCAAGCCCAAGACCTTCATGAGCATGGTGTCCAACCTGTTGTACGAGAAGAGGTGAGTGCACTGAACTTAATATAGACCCATGTCCACATTTAAGCTGCTAGGCACACATACCTGCATAAATGGTAAATATGTCATGCTCTCATCAGGTTTGGGCCATACTACATCGAGCCTGTGATCGCCGGAATAGATCCAAAAACCTCCGAACCGTTCATCTGCTCCTTGGATCTGATTGGCTGCCCCATGGTGACAGAAGACTTTGTTGTGAGTGGCACCTGCTCCGAGCAGATGTACGGCATGTGTGAATCTTTGTGGGAGCCAGACATGGTGAGTAGTGTTTATGTTTCCTTCATGATCCATGTATATATTGTAGAGAAGTACAATGTACACATATTACTGTAACTGGTTATGTTAATATTCTTATTTTATTGGACAATTTACTCTTAATATCATTTTTACATAAATATCTTAATTATTTTATTGCATATTGATTATTATTTTTTACTTTAACTTGTGTTTATATTACTATAAAATATAATAACTTTATAAACATTACATTCAATTATTATATATAATTCTATTTCTATTATATACCTTTATTTGTTTCCTTCTGATTATGGTAATTAGGAACTTTAGCGTGGGCATTTGTATGCATTCAAATGTTTCCATTACCTTCCTCATGTGGTATGAGTGGAGCAGAGATTAAAATATCACACAAATATATTGCACATTTGACAGCTGACGGACTCAATACAGCGTTCAACTTTTGAGAAATATTCATTTACCACTTTTGTTAACTGGGATATAAATCTATTTTCTGTTCATGCCATTTGTAACATAGGGTCTAATTTGAAGAGCCTTCCTATTGTTCAGGACTCGGTCTACCTGGGCCCTGTGCTACGAAGCTGTTTCAACCTAACCTGGATATGTTTGAGTTAGCCGGTTGGCCTAATCCAAAACATACGCTCTCTCGCTAAACGGCACTACGACGCGGGTTATCAAGTGGATCGCTCAAGCCAGCCGTGTCCTATCTAGTTAGGTGCGCGTTCACATGACAGGGGTGGTATTTGGAGCATTCGACCAATCACAAACATGGAGAAGCGTACTGACAGCGCAGCGTCATACTTCCTCAATGAAAAGTCTATATAATTAGACAAATATGAAGACGTTAAACTTTAAACATCCATGACTTAAACACTTTATCCAGGATAAAAGCCACATAGCTGCACCTGCAAGGTGAATACAGCTGGTAAAAGAAAAAGTGTTTGAATGCGTACATTAACAGGTTTATGATATCACTGCCCGTAAGACACGATCTGACTTTAATTAATTAATGATTGACTCGAGTGTTTCGTCAACTTAATGTGTTGCTTAAAATAATACTTCTGCATACAGTATGTGACACTGTGAGTGTTGCACGGCCAGATACGGCTCAGCTGACTGACGTGCAATATATTCCGTGTGTAAATCGAAGAGATAATACATTTTACAGCATATAGACCGTATCTTTGATCCAGTTACTTATGTTGTGGCAGATATTTAAGTAAGCTTTCTTAACGCTAATGTTATAATAGTCAGATTGCTCTGAAGATGGGAGGTGATATTCTATTAATGTTCACGTTCACACAGTCGGTGATTTTTGCCGGCCGGCTTTCCTGCAACGGCAGTTTAAACTGTATTTCCTTTCTCCTGTAATGTGACTTGATCGCTTTAAACTCTGCACCCCGCTCCGCACACGGAGCTCTGATTGGTCAGCAGGCAGTGCTTTCACTGAGATTAGCTCTTAGCCTGCAACCTAACCTGGTCCCGACCAGGTTAGCTGCTAAGCATAAGTTACCATGGAAATCTAGCCTGCTAAAAAGAGAACCAGCTTCGTACGACCGGAAAGCCGGAGTTTTCCCTGAATTTAGCCGGCTAAGCGAAAATCCTGCTTCGTCGTACAGAGCCCTGGTGTTCAATCCTTGCCACACGTTTGTTTTGAATTGAAATATCTTGAGTAGGGATGGGTACCGAGCCCCCGGTATTAAACGGGCCCCGGGGCTGAATTATTAAAGACCGTGGTACCGTTAAGCTCCGACGTTATCGGTCTTTTTATCGGTACTGGAGACATGTAAAAAAGATAGGGATGCACGATATTGGTTTTTTGAAACCGATACCGATAACTTCCTGCTTCTCAATACCGATACCGATAACCGATAATAATATTATATATATATATATATATTAAATGTACCTGTAGCTTTGCACACCTGGTGGTAAAAAAAAGACTAGTAGTGAGCAAATGACATGAGCATTACTACTATGAACAAAACAAAGCCAAGAACAGTTTTGACTCTTCAAAGTGACCATATTTATTTTCCCAAATAAACATAATTGAGTCAATCAGTCAATGTTTGTAGTCTTTGTCCAGCCACTGCGCCGTCAGACCTAGCATGCTAACGGGGCTAACATCACTGGTCCATATGTCCGTGGTGAAACTTATGTCCCGTATATCGTTATCGATCAGAGTATGAAGGAGTGTGCATTGCATTTGTTAATACAAATAGCAAGCGAACTATCTAACTCTGAAACGTTGAAATAGTCCCATACTACCGACGACATGTTTGTTTACTGTCCTGGCTTCACGGCTGCACACCATTTACGTCAGGGAGCGCTGGATTTGTGAAAAACTCCCCTCTTCCTAAACCACTAATACCACAGTACTGGCAAACGGGAGGAGCCGAGTGAAAAACAAGCGCCCCTCATCCCAATCCACCCACACCGCAGTATTTTTTTCTTTTTTGTTACCCAAAAAATATATTGTATGTTATCGGTGCTATTAATACTGTTATCGGGTTTATCGGGATGACGTCATAATTCCTAATATCGGGCCGATAATTATCGGGCCGATAATTATCGTGCATCCCTAAAAAAAAAGATGTCATATCTTATGCTACACAAACATTATATTGCAGTTTTAGTGTCGCCAACTCCGTTTCTAATATGCAAAATGCGTCGATGATTATTTTTAGTATTTTAGATCTTTCCAATCCAGACGAGAGATCTCTCTCCTGTCTGTGTGCGAGGGGGCGGGGCAGTTTACACATGCAGCAACACACACACACGGAGGAGAGAACGCGCTCCGAGGTGTGGTTAAACTTTACCCGTCTCGATGTGGACAATGCTCGTTACCAAAAGTGCAATAAGAGTTTAGCATGTAAGGGCGGTAACACGAGCAATTTGTCTAAACATTTAGCAAAAGTGCACCACATCCAACTGTCTTTCTAGCAGCTCTGTAGCCCCCCCGTCCACGAGTAACGTTTCCACGTCAGGTGTTATGTATGCTAGCAGCAACAATGATACAAACATGGGTTAATGATTAGAGGTAACTGAGTTATTTATTTTGTTAAAGTTTCAGCTATTCTGTTCACAGTTCTGTCATCACATTATTTAATACACTGTTGTTTCTTTTGATGATAAATATTATTTAATTTAAATAATAAGAAATGTTAATTTTGTTGACGATACATTATTACATGTTACTTGTTAGACGCTTTTATCCAAAGCGACTTACATACTCAGTACTGTGGACAATCCCCACAGGAGCACTTTGGGGTGAAGTGTCTCAGGGACACAACGACATGCTGACTGCAGTGGGGTTTGAACCTGTGCCCCCCTGATCCCAACACCAAGGCTCTATCCACTGCGCCACGCGCGCCCCCCCCCCCCGTTCACAGTAGTTTACCTTATTTTGTTCTCCAAAAGAACCGATAAGAGTACCGTTAAAGGACCGGATCGATAAAAGTAGTAGTAAAACCTTAACGATCTTGAATGCTTTATTTGAGAAATGAGTTGTGTGTGCAGGAACCAGAGGATCTGTTTGAGACCATCTCCCAGGCCATGCTGAATGCGGTGGACAGAGATGCCGTGTCTGGAATGGGAGTGGTCGTCCATGTCATGTAAGTACAGAGACGGTTCAGAGATGGTTTAATGTTGATTGACAGGTTTGCAGTGATTGACAGCCTTTTCTTCTCTCTGCCAGTGAGAAGGACAAGATCACCACACGAACCCTAAAAGCCAGGATGGACTAGTTTCTGTTTCTCCCCACACTTCACCAACACACACGTTTTGTATAAAAAATAATAAACAATGCTTGTTCTGTCTTTTTCTTTTCTTCAAAAAATAAACATGTTTAAACTACTGACATGACTGAAGTTATTGGTGGAAGAACTTTCACTACGTCGGCAATACTTAATCTTTGTTGCAATTTTGTATAACCAGGATTATCAAGTTCACAGGCAGGGTTGACCATGGAAAATATAGTTATAACCTTTTTTTTTTTTTGTCCAAAAATGTGTTCTGAACACATTTTTGTCCAAAAATGTGTTCTGAACACCCACCAACCATGCAGAGGCTTAAATGATTTTTCAAAAATAAGCTACCAAGTTGGCAGTGGTGTAATTTAGGGGGTACTTGTTAAGTATTTCCGGTCTCTGCTACTTTATGCTTCTACTCCACTACATTTCAGACAGAAAAAGTGTACTTTTATTCCACTATTTCTTGGACACGTTTAATATATATATATTTTTCCAAAAGTCAACATTAAAAAACAGAACCATATTCTTATGTTTATATGTATGCATTTGTGTATAGATGTTGCCTCTATACATTTAGCAATAATGTAACTATGGTCATGCTAATAAAGCTATTGAATTGAAAAGAAACCTCATGTTTCTAATGAAAAAACAGACATTATGTAATACAACACATAAGAGGCATTCTGCACAATTGATACTTAACTTTAACATTTTGAACTCAGGACTTTGACTTGTGGTGGAGTATGTTTTCACTCTTGTATTAGTACTTTTTGTGGTATTTGTTATGTTGAGGATCTGAGTACTTTTCCACCACTACATGTGGGAAGTGTAGGAATACGGATTTTTTTGAGTTTGACACCCATACCTGGATAAAAGTCAGCGTTTTTTTTGGTCTCTGCTGGTTCGGTTATTTAAAAACAAAATGTCTTCGAAGTCTCAGTGCAATATATAATTTAGGTGATTCTCACCTGCCACAATTACCCTACTCTCCGTTTAGTGGAATATTGATTCATGACATGATAGCACTGTTATTTTTTGACAACATCTAAAAAACGTACTAGCTTTGTCTGATGTTTTCCTCAGCATCCTTAATCTTCCTTTGTAGATGTAATATGGTGGTTGCCATGGAGATAGGTGCTGTGGGAAAGTCTCTGAAGAAGAAAAAAATAATAGCCCAACAACACAAACAAGATAAAACTCCCTTTAATATGCAATGATCATTTTCAAGTAACTTTTTTTTCAAATGTCTGTTGGTAACAAAACAATACTGTATACAAACACAAAATTGCTACATTAATGTAAACGAGATATAAAAATGATCCTTATGGTAATAAAACAAGTATTTGCTGCAGAATTCCCCTTTTGAGTTTTTTTTCTTAGACCAAGCTCACGGTTCAAATTTCAAAATATTCAAAAACAATATGGCAACGTAACATTCAAACACCAAGGTTTTTTTCAGGTTTTTTGTCATAACACTCAGATGCTAAGTTCAGTGGTTTGATGTTTCAACTTACTGGTGGAGACTCATGTACACATCAGCCATGCATTTTTGATATTGCATTAATTTACTTAATACACCATTATATATGAATGCGTTTCTCCTGTTGTCAGCAGTCATTTGAGTTACTTTGTTGTTACTGAGAGAGAAGCCTCATGGCGACTGTCAAAAGAGTTTGTCATGCAATCTGACCATTCAGCTCTGTGCAAGTTCTTTACATCTGTGTGTGTCCAAAAGAAATCATAAGAACAACAACAACATGAAATCAAAGAGACTGTACTAACGGACTGTGTTACTGAACTGCTGAAGCTGACACACTCGTTCAAGGCATTAGTGAGACAGTTTCCGTGCTGGCGTGAGGAGTAACGAGGAGCAGACATTTTAAAAAAAGAACAGGGAGATTATCGGGAAGTTGTTCCGAATTCAGCGAGCGGTTTCACGAGTTTTCCTTGCAGAGGACGAGGGAGGTGTGTGTGAAAATGTAACAGGCTCAGTGCATCCTTTCCTTCCAGACTGCTGCTGGCTGTGGGAGGATGCTGGTAGTTTTCTTTCTGTTATGGTGCGTAGAGAGGCAGAGGGGAGAAGGATCCTACACTGAGGTGAAGGAGAAGGGAAATAGTGCGTGGCGTTTGACAGATCTATGACAGGAAGTGACTGGCTGGACTGGGAGATGAGTCTATGATAAGATGTTGGACATGAACTCGTAGAATCGTTTGGAGTACTGCTCCGGGTTCACCGTCGAGATCTCTGCCCCCGCCTGACAGACAGACATAGATGAATAAGGCAGAAAATCAGATGGATGGAGCAATACTAAATACAAAAATACTAGTATGGATGCTGGGTGGGGGTTCTATGAGGTTATATATTTATGCTCTTTTCCATACCAAACTCCATTGACAAAAATAGTCATTCTAACTCGAAGAAGGCAGGTTTGAGTTATTGTGGGGCCGATAACACTTTCTGCAGCGATAGACTAAACAACTCTCTTTTGCGTTGAAGTAAAAATGTGTGGTTTTGGCAATGTGGTCTGGTGGCATTACAGAGAGCGTAGATAGTGACTTTAGTTCCACGTTAGAAAGAAATGTCTGACAGCAAAGTGAAGTGATGAAAATATTCTGAACATAACATTCACTAAAATGTATTTTTTACAGGTGGATAGAATATGTGTGTTGCTTCACATGTCCACAGTGGTAATTAGCTTCTGTGCTAGGTGTCTGCCATCTACTGTATTCACTGCTAGGATAAGCTCATACAGCCCCACTAGCCCAACATCCAAACTATCCCTTTAATACATTTCATTAGTGTGTGGCATGGAGGACATTACCATGGGCCTTGTGACATGATAATACAAATATTAAATAATACAACTTGATTATTTTCTAATTTCAGTCAATCACATGCTCCCAGTCTATTTGAGCAAGCTCAGCAAAGCATCAATTATATTAAGGTTATCCTAAATTAACTAGCTCCTGCTGCTGTAAATAACTACAATTAGGTACAATACATTAGGTAGCTTCCTCTTTTAATAAGCTTAACAATGATAACCTCACTCCCAAGCTAACTAACTAGCTAGCTAGGATGTGAGCTGGGATGTATTACTCAGCATTAAAGTGAGTAGCCAGTGTTAGCATTAGCGGCTAGCTGAAGTTAACGCTAACTTCTGAAGCATTATGCTTTTAAAGACATCCTTTAGAGAAACTAACCACTGGGTTAACTGCCTCTGTTTGGTTGCTGTAGCTACCTGTATGTAGCTCACATGCTAACTGGGAGCACATGTGATTGGCTAAAAGTTCATTAAAAGTGAATTTGTGAAAACATTTAAATATTAATACTCCAATTAAACACTTTTATTATGTAATAGAATAGAAAAGAATGATGAAAACATTTAAAAATATTTCAGTCATAATAATGATTTAAAAAAGTTATTCTAATTGATACTTTGTTACTTGTTTGAACATAACATTTAAATGAAGTAATCATAATGTCCTATTGATTTGTTTGAATTTTATAACAACATTTTGGGGAGCAACTGAAGTCGCATGTGAATGGCTACAAGTTGTTGTAGCAGTCTGGTGAAAACGTATAATGTAATTAAAAGTGAAAAAAACAGACTATACATAAAACAGAATTATGGTAATACTGTATTATTGAATTGAGTGATAATGATTAAATAAAGATACAATTACTCAAAACTTAATTTCCATACTGCTGGATGATGATGGAGTCTCTGTACTCACCCCGTGTTTCACAGTTTTGGCAGCATGTGCAGCTTTTTTCTTAGCGTCATAGTGCGTGAGGATGTCGATGATAGCCATGAAGTATACTTCCTTCTTCACAGCACCTACAACAACACATCACAGGGTTTTACTCTCACCTGAGGATAACAAAAGCCCAGGCTTTATTTCACACATTTTCTAACACTATTGTATGAGGACCGCAGCTTCATCTGTTAATCTGCTCGATAGACATAGACTGGAGTTATTCTTCCTTCTTAACGAGATAAACGTCAAACATGATCCTCACAGTCGTGGCTCTTGATTGCGTAAACGTCCACAGAGGGGTCGAACTCCCCGGGGCCAAAGAACCCCCCGCAGTTCAGAGGGTTCCCGGGGCTGTCGGGGGGCGTCCCGAAGGAGCCGGTGAGCACGCCTCCGCCCATCCCTTCGTTCTCGTACTCCTCCTCCTCCCCCACGCCCTCCACGTCCATCTCCTCCTGCTCGGCCCGGTCCACGTCATGGATCCCCACCAGGAGACTGTAGTCCATGATCTTTAGGGTAGCCAGGAACTGAGACACACACAGAAAACACTCCATGTAATGCCTCGTTTACACATCTGCCCTCCGTGGTCATACAGGTCTGAATTATCTTTTGGGGACATATCATGCTTATCTTTAGGGTCATATCAGTATTTAGTGCCTCTACAGTCCACTGGGACATGTCTCCATGCTTTAATGTTCAAAAAGCTCTTTATTGTTCTCATCCTGCCTGTGCTGCAGCACCTCTTTCACCCTCTGTCTGAAACCAGAGCCCAGTCTGCTCTGATTGGTTAGCTGGCCCGCTCAGTTGTGATTGGTCAATCGCTTACAAATGTGTCGGAAATGTCCCGCCCCTTAACCGTGCAAAAGCGTGTGGGAGAGAAACTCTGGGATTTAGGGTTAGCAGACCATTTACATGCACAGAAAGCTAATGAACACACTACGGGAAAGGGAAACCCCCAGATAGCAGAATACATTAGGGCTGAACCCAATAGTTTGAAGCTCAATTCAAAAATCAACTTTCAAATGCAGCATGTTTTTTTCTATTCAATTTGTTTAAAGCCTGTTTCTTTATAAAACTTTGGCTACACTTATTGTAGGAGCCGCATGTAAGTTCTGTTTAATATGACATTGTTTCACTCTTTTTTACTGGAGCTCAGGCGGTGATGTTAGTGGTTTTACCTGTTCACTTTTTCTTGGCATTGATGTTGGGGAGAGATATTTCCCATGACGGCACTCGCACTCAAATGCAATCATTTATATGTAGGTTACTGCTACAATTGTATTTTTGCATGTATGTATATTATTCTATACTTTGTTTGCCTACAGCTGCTTTAATCATATGAATTATATCATACTATTTTGCAGATGACAGCGGTGGCTGCTTAGGATTTGTTCCTACAAGTTTGATACTAACATTTCCAAAAACTCCAGAGTAGGGCGATGAAGTCCAAATGTCAACATTTATTGAAAAAAGAGAGATGTAATAATTTCCAAACTCACAACATTTTTTTATTTAACCAAATATTTTGGTTAGCTGGATGTGTAAACCAGCAACTGCTTGCCAACAGTTAGCCACGCAAACGTATCAAAAGGTGATAATATATCAATGTTGTGCTTAAATAAATAATTCATCCGGCTTTAAAGTGAGAAACCTCATAGGTCTGCACAATTCATTTAAAATGTGATCAAAACCACAATATGGGTTAATGCATTATTTGAACAGTAGGAGGTGCAATTTTTCCTAAAGGCAAAATATGTTTTATATTGTTATTATTCTGAATGTAATGCTGCATCATGGCCTACAAATATTTTCCTATGGATTTAATAATATATCTTTGTTTGGTACAGAAAATCACATAATGGTCATTTTCAATTTGTCCTCAATGATAAAGGGAATAATAATGCAACATGATCAATACCTTCAATATTGTATCGGGCAAATAATCACAAGTAGTTATTTCTTCCAAATGGTCAAACCCCAATATAGTCAGATTTTTTAAACAGAGCTTTTAAACAGAACTCTGTATAACTGCAGTATGATTTCACTGAAATAAAAAGAATCACACTGAACAAAATCATCTTTTTTGTATCCTTATAGCACCAGAGTTACTAGACGATAGTATGTTTTCGTTAATAATTTAAAGACACCTCAAATGAGTCCAGTTAGTACAGTATTAGATTCAAGTCTAAATGAGTAAAAGAAGAATATCGATCCCAGCTTAAGGTATTTGATCATTTTCAATACTTGGTTATACTGTAATAAAAGTATTGAGTTCTAATTTGTTCAAGCAATTCAGAGATGCTAAAGTGTAAACTGTCAATCAGATTCTGAGTTGCTGTGAAGCGGATCAGTTCTACAGCAGACTAGATCAAACACTTTTGTGATGTTTCTTACCTCCACGTCCCGTTTTAGCTTCTCCAAAAAGTACTTCTTGTTGTCGTCTCCTATCTGCAGCTTCTGGCCTTCATTCAGGAAGTCGTTGTCTTTAAAAGTGGGGAGTTCTTTAGCCTGGAGAGAGAGGAGGTGTTTGGGTATGAAACAGTAGCAGTACAGAGGATGATTAGAGACAGACACTGCTGATAAGAGTTAGAATTAGAATTCACAGTCATAGATGTCTTATAATGAATAATACAGAGCGATGAGGTCAGAATCCTCGGCCCTTCAAAGATTGCAGGTAAAGCAGAGCTTAAAGTTGGCCTGAGCAACATTTGGGTTTAATTGTTTGGAATTATGTTTCTTTTATGTAGCAATACATATTTTAGCAAAAAGTATAACAAATACTGCAATGTCCACTTTTCCTTAAAATGGTGCAGGCATAATTGGTATGTTAGCAGAACTTTCACATTGATGTGAAAGCAGGGCTCTGTGTATTTAAATGTGAAAGTGCAAAACAAATATTTTTGTGTGTGTATATAGAAATATTGTAAGATGTTAATACATTAAGTTTTTATGTTTTATAAAATGGATCAGTTTTATCAGTGGTGCAATGTAACAGTACATTCACTCAAGTATTTACTGAAGTACTTTGTTGACACACTTGTACTATACTCAAGTATTTCAATTGCATGCTAAATATACATTGAGTCGACTACACTTTGGAGTTAAATAATGTACTTTTTTCTCCTCTACATATACAGTGCATCTGGAAAGTATTCATACCCCTTCACTTTTTCAACATTTTGTTATTTTACAGCCTTATTTCAAAATGTATTGGGTTTCTCAACATTCTACACACAATACCCCATGATGAAAAAATGAAAAAAAGTTTTAAAATAATTTTTAAAATGAATACAAAATAAAACACTCAAATATCACATGTACATAAGTATTCACACCCTTTACTCAATACTTTGTTGAAGCACCTTTGGCAGCAATTACAGCCTCAAGTCTTCTTGAGTATGGTGCTACAAGCTTGGCACACCTATCTTTGGGCAGTTTCTCCCATCATTCTTTGCATATCGTCTCAAGCTCCATCAGGTTGGATGGGAGCGTCGGTGCACAGCCATTTTCAGATCTCTCCAGAGATGTTCAATCGGGATCAAGTCTGGGCTCTGGCTGGGCCACTCAAGGACATTCACAAACTTGTCCTGAAGCCACTCCTTTGTTATCGTGGCTGTGTGCTTAGGGTCGTTGTCCTGTTGAAAGGTGAACCGTTGCCTCAGCCTGAGGTCCAGAGCACTCTGGAGCAGGTTTTCATCAAGGATCTCCCTGTACATTGCTGCATTCATCTTTCCCTTGATCCTGACTAGTCTCCCAGTTCCTGCCGCTGAAAAACATCCCCACAGCATGATGCTGCCACCACCATGCTTCACTGTAGGGATGGTGTTGGCCAGGTGATGAGCGGTGCCTGGGTGCCTCCAGACATGATGCTTGGCATTCAGGCCAAAGAGATCCATTTTGGTTTCATCAGACCAGACAATTTGGTTTATCGTGGTCTGAGAGTCCTCTAGGTGCTCCATGGGGGCTTTCATGTGCCTTTGGTGCTCCTTCTGCCCACTCTACCATAAAGGCCTGATTGGTGGAGGGCTGCACAGATGGTTGTCCTTCTGGAAGGTTCTCCCATCTCCAGAGAGGAACACTGGAGCTCTGCCAGAGTGACCATCAGGTTCTTGGTCTCCTCTCTGACTAAGGCCCTTCATGCCGATCTAGATCCCTCCGCTTCGCGTCGGGCTCCTGATCAGCCTGTCGGTGTTCTTTTCCCCATAATGACCGCGTCGCTGCACATTATCCCTTACATATGATTATATAGAGTCATTATTCATTTGTTTTAAAGCAGGAGGCGCAAACGCTTGCCTCGGGGAGGGAGAAAAAGAGCCACAGCGGAGAATAAACAGAAGGGCAACCATGGCAACCATGCGCGGGAAGTCTTCTTCGCTGCTTTTGTGGCAGACTACAGCGCCACTTACAGGCCTGGCATATGTACTACAGCGTCTCCAGCGCTTTCGAGCTGCAATGGCCGGCCATGGCCCAACCTCTCATTCCCCTGATAGGTGGAGAATTGACCACTAAGCGGAGCACCCCTTTTGTGACGTAGAAAATAATTCAAATCTGGATCAGTCTGCATCAGATCCGTTGCAGTCGCTTTTTTAGAGATTTGGGTATGGAGGAAAAGAGAGAGGGTTGTGTTTTCTGACACTTGGTGACTTCCCTGACACACCGGGGACACATTAATGTATAAAACACGTACAAGAGTGCATTTTGCATGATAGGTCCCCTTTAAAAACGTTTTCACTTTGTCATTATGGGGCATATTGAGAAAGAAAATGAATTTAATCCATTTTGAAATAAGGCTGTAACATAACAAAATGTAACACATGGTAACTATAGCTACTTTTTCATGTATGAAAGCATGTGATGTGGTGCAGGAGTGTAATCTTTAATAAACACAGTATTTCAAAAAGGGAACTAAAATGTACTCCACATTTACAAACTCCAACATAAAAAATATGACATGTGTAGTTTAGTGATGATTACAAAATATTCATATTCAATAACACTTTAAAAAAGAGCCATTGTGCATACCGAGTACTTTTGACAGAAAATACTTCTGTATGTGACACTTTCAACTCAGGACCTTTACTTGTAAGTGAGTATTTTAATACCATATTATTTCTACTTCTACTTAAGTAAAGGATCTAAGTACTTCTTCCTCCACTGAGTAGTACACACTGATCATATGAGGCCAGTGCAAAAGCTACTACTAGAACCCATCTGCATACTTGAACATGCTTCATTTAGCCGTCATTAGCCTCTGGGGTAAGCTAAGGGCGTTTATTTTTGTCCCATCAGCTGCCGTCACTGCACAGAAATAAAACGTACCTTCTCCTTGTCGCTCGCTTCCCTTGAGACCGTAGAACCCTGAAAAATGAGGGGAAATAAGAATGAAAATAGAATAAATTCAAAGCAGCTAAAGATAGATCAAAGGCATAGTTAGCATATTATACACAGCGGCTCTCTCACTGTCAATATTTAAAAAGGTAAGGTGGTTTTCTCCAGAGGATACAGGAGAGGAGGCTTAGGCTTTGAAGGAGCTTTTTAACCAGTTAAGCCCCAAGCCTGTTTTTAAGGTCTCTGGCTCGATGACATTCCCAGAACAAATGACTATATCTTCACTTCTAAAAAGGTGTAAATTAATAATCTTTTTTCTCAAAGCAATGATAGACCTGTGAGTTGGATGTAGAAAAGTCAGAATCAATATAGTTTTTTTTTATTTTAAAGTAAATTCAGATTGAACATAGTAAAAACATTTTAAATGATAGTGTCCGTCCAAAAGAAACACTGTTTATAGTGAAAACCACCGGGATCGGAGACTAAAAGCTTTAGGAATCCAAACTATAACATATAATAAGTACCGTAAATTCCGGACTATTAAGCGCACCTGAATATAAGCCGCACCCACTGGTCGGTCACCAATTGTGGGTAGCGTGGCAATCCAGCCAATCAAATCCCGTTTCTGAAAATCTGACAGCTCAAGTCCTAGCCAATCAAACCGCGTCTAAGCTGGGAGAGATATCCCGCCGTTCATTTCTGTATTTCAAAAACAGATGGAGGATAAACTAATTATCGCCGTAGCAAATCACCCGGTTTTGTATGACCAGTCCCTATTAACTTACCGGGATACAACCGGAGGAACCAGGCATGGGGGGAGGTGGCAGAGACAGTGGGTGAAACTGGTAGGCTTTCGCCTGTTTGGGGATTTTATATCCAGTATATCCAAGCATAGCTTGCTAGCTATGTTAACACTACGTAAACGGGGCGGGACATTCATGTGATTGGTTGTTGGTTGCGGGGCTCGAATAAAATCCACAAGCTTCAGACACGCCCAGCTCCAAGCTTTTTTTGAAGCTGTAGTGTAAGCCGCGATGTTCAAAGCGTGGGGAAAAAGTAGCGGCTTATAGTCCGGAAAGTACGGTACCCTGTATCAAGATTGATGCAAAACAAGTGACATTTTACCTTTTTAGAAAGATTTAGAAGAAAAAAAACACGTCTGGGGTCATTTGGGTGCATTTTCGATATCTCTGGCCCCCCTCGGTCGATTTTGATGATTGACATCTCTTTTTAACCGTTAGAGCCAATATAATCGAGGGGAAGTTCCTAAAAATCCATCTAAACATTACCCATTGGTGAATGAGTGATGCATAACCAGAATGCCCAAAACCGGAAGCTGTCATATACTCTCGTAGCAGCTAATATGAAATCTCCGTTATTGACATAAATATGAAGATGGATTATCAGTAATCATTTCAAAGTGACACAGACACATTGGATTAACCTTCAGCAGTGTTTTTTGCGTTTTAATGCCATTGAACACAACTTTTGATCAGAAAACAGCAACGGTAAGACTTATTTTCCGTTTTGGTCCCGTAAAGCTACGTTGTGTGTTGTCAGGGTTTGCTTCCCCTGCCGCGGGTTTTGGTCGCTCAGTGATGATACTAATACTTCTAGAATCTGTGGCAGCTGATATCTTGTTTGTGCAGATCCGTAAGTGAGTAATAAAGTATTTCTACCGTGAGTTCTGTGCTTAGTGCGTCAGCATTTTTTCACTCAGGGCTAATTCAGAGGCTTGTTATTACCCTGGTGTTTCGTTTAGCTAAAAATGGTTAATATTGTCTGATAGTTGAATTTCTTCCCGTTAAGTGGGTATGACACATTCATAGTTTGTTAAATGTTAAGAAGCCCTCAGATGCTGTTTCTTGCAAGATGTTGAGTTTTGCCCCTGGTACCGGGGGCATGGGGCTTAACTGGTTAAGGGAGAGGGAAGTCCTGGTACTGGTGAGGAACTGAGAGGTAACAAACACCTAATTAATGAGCTGGATTTACATTCTTTTGCAAACTTTTGAATTAAGGATGCGACTGGTAATAAATCTGGTCAATTGAAAAAAAATAATCTGAAAAGAGCGTATATCAGGCCGTTCAGAGCAAGTTTAGATTTGTATTGTGATAGGATTCGATCTGTAGCTGGAAACTGCTTTACTGAAACACCTGTCAGTCATGTTGGAGTGACAGCAGGTGTTCTGATATATATATTTAAGTTTTAATTAAATAAAAGACAGAAAAAGGTGTGATGGAAACTTCTGAAGCAATGGAGACGGGACTCGGAGAGACACGGGGAGAGCTGGAACTTTGATGGCAAACACTGACGGTTTATTTGGAGCTTCGGCCGGAGAATTCACAAGACGTGTGAAGGAGGTGACACAGCGGACGCCAAACCTATTCAAGAACTCTTCTGTAGTTCGAGGTTTTACGTAGTTCGGAGTGTTTTAATCAACATTACTCATCAGCGAGACGAAACAAATATGGACCCTGAATCTAACTAGAGCTTTGGTCCATAGAAAAGAATATACGCCAGGGAACCTACGTTCCTGAACAATAAACTACCTCATGGCGGCTTGCGCTCTGTCACAGACTGGCAACAACAATGCGCCCAAGCTGCCCCTCCTTAACAGAGAGATAGCAGCAATACCTAAGGCCGTAGACCTATGCCGTGGGAAAGGAGACAGTGAGAGGAGAAAACGGTGAATTGTGTCAAAGGTTGAATACCTAAGCAAATTATTCCATAACAAAAGTGGAATAAGCTAATGTTTGGTATTCCGCTTAAGTTGCACATTCCAGCCAACCATCTTTATTTATTTATTTTTGTCATAAATGTTCTTAATTTGTATTTATGTTATTCTCTGTTTGGTTTGTTCATTAATTATTATTCATTTTGTTTTCCTACTTTGTCCTTGGAGAAAAAACCTCATGCATTGCTTCAAATAAATCCATAATGTAACTACGTTTTTACTTAATTTATCTTGTTGATCCGTCATTCATCAAAAAAAAATGTGATAGAGCTCTGTGCTAATAGTGTTCAGTAGCTGTGTGTGTGTGTGTGTGTGTGTGTGTGTGTGTGTGTGTTCTACCTTAAGGTCGTATTTGCGGTGTACGGTGAGGCGGTGGCTGAAAACATTCCGGGTCACCACCATGTAGGTCTCCACCCCGTCCACCGTCAGCCGGTACATGCCCAGGAACTGAGGGAGCAGCGTGTTGCCATGACACTCCACGATAAACTGCACACAATCAGGGGGGGGGGGGGGCAGAGAGTGGAGGGGAAAGTGTGGAATATGAAAACTGATTCAAACAGGACACTGCTCTTCGGTCATATTCAACACTTTTGCATCATTTACATGGATTTGTGAACTTTCAAATGAATAATGAGGAATACTTTTCACAGTCTGATGCTCTTAGATCTCTTTCCTGTGTTCCTGCAATAAGAATAAATATATTCAACCACATCACAGATACTTTGTGGTGAGAGGGGCTGCTACCTGGTGATATTTCTTTAGGATGTTGTGCATCTCGGCGATGTCCTCACTGGACACGGTCTTGATGACAAAGCGGTGGTCGTAGCTGGACAGGAAGCGGTTGCCGAAGCGACCCTGGGAGTCGCTGTTGAGCGGGGCGCTCCTCGTCAAAGAGTTCTGCCAAAAAAAAGACATCTAGTTATATATAACTCTACAAGAACTCTTTTTTGACAGTTTTTTTATTTAAATAGAACAGGTGAGGACTGGGACAATAAAGCATACAAATAACAAATAAAAATGCAATTACATTTTACAATGCATAAAAGAGAGCTCAACAAAAAGAGACATTGTTAAGATCCAAAACATTTATAACAATCAGATTTTCCCTCAATATGAATCTGCATTTTCCTTTTTAATTCAGAGACTAAAAGTTATTTTTCTTCACTCAGCGTTGATTACAAGCGTTTATTACGCCAGAATGTTGTCATAGTTTCGACTATACTTTACATAATTATCCTCAAAAATAATCTATTACTTGTAATGAGACCTTTAGGGATATTTCCAGGGTACAAAAATGTAACAGATGAATCAGATTTCAGGTTTAGGATCTCTGAGATGAAATGATCCATCAGAGTTGGGCCGTGGGAGACTTGCCTGGTAGTCCTGGTCGTCGATGCAGAACCTCTCCCTCAGGTTCCTGAACACCATGGGACAGTACTCTTTGAACTTAAAGCGACTAGGCAGGTTTTCTCTGAAGGGGAAGAGACACACAGTTAGAACACCAAACAGGAGCTCAGGGATTCATTACTGGAACTGAGGAGGAGTGATGATTGACAAACATTTGCTTGCCGAGTGTTGGATTTATTTCTCCTATTCTGTGGATCCTGCATAGACAGTAATACCAATCAGACATGTATAGCTTTAAGAGATGCTGCTGGTGTGCAGGATGCAAACAAATATCAAAACACCTCTTTTGAATTCAGTAAAGTAAACAAAACATGTTTCCTGTGTGAGCACAGGCACTGACATGTTTCCAATCACTCACTACAAATATGTACCAATCTCAAAAGCAAACATACATTTTATTGAATGAACATTTGCTGTTAATTGTGACTTTTTTTAGAGTCATCCTGTATTCCTATTGGCAGTCATCATATAGAGTGTATTTGTTCAGGTAGAGCAATAGAAAGAGACATGTGATTGCAAACTAGTGAACAACATCCCCGACCAAAAACATATATCACTACAAACTGTGACAACATGTAATACACAGATACATTTGAATTGCAGCAAAACATTTCAAATTAAATGTTAGTATTAGACATCTAACAATGCACAATACTAACCTTCCCAGATATCCCCAAATAAGACCCCATTCTCTCAAATTGTTTATTTATTTATTTACTTATGTATGTTCTTATATTTGTGTTGCACTGCTGTAATCTGACACTGTCAACCACATCCTCTTACTCATTTCTGTCAATCTGTGTTTGAAATATTAGCAAAGATAATAAAAAACAAATGTTGCATTGTAATTGTTGCATGGTTTGTGTGTCCCCTGCAGCAGTCAGCTTCTTTGGGCATACTGAACCCTATATCGCTCCTGTAGGCATGTCTATGGTATAAGAGTGTATGTCTATGGTATAAGAGTGTATGTCTATGGTATAAGA
>CALSBZ010046833.1:642368-656675 GCA_943591055.1 Gobionotothen gibberifrons | reverse complement strand
CCATGCCTGGTTCCTCCGGTTGTATCCCGGTAAGTTAATAGGGACTGGTCATACAAAACCGGGTGATTTGCTACGGCGATAATTAGTTTCTCCTCCGTCTTTTTTTGAAATATAGAAATGAACGGCGGGATATCTCTCCCAGCTTAGACGCGGTTTGATTGGCTAGGGCTTGAGCTGTCAGATTTTCAGAAACGGGATTTGATTGGCTGGCGCTGGCTTCTCCGGCTTCTCCCGCGTCAGAAGTTGAACAATTTTCAACTTTTGAAGCCGGAGACGCCGGAGAAGTTCAGCCAAGCTACCCACAATTCAGTTCGCCGAAAAGCGAGGCAACGTGACGTCACCCCATTCAAAGTGAATGGGCAGACACGTTGGAAGCTTTTTTTGAAGCTGTAGTGTGGACGGGCCGCAACGGCCCCTACACACGGCCCCTACACACGGCCGCGGGCGTTATCCGGCGTTATCGCTTGCCGGAGGGCTGGGCTGAAACTCGACCAATAACCAATCACATGAATCTCCCGCCCCAGACACACAAGCACGCGGTTTGATTGGCTAGAGCTTGTACTGGCTTATGATTCGATTGGCTGACGCCTCCTTCGAGGCGTCAAAAGTAGAACATTGCTCTACTTTTGCAGCGAGCACCGCGGGAGAAACTACGCGTCGCTCCCAGAATGCAGTTCGGCGACTCGTGACGTCACCCCATTCAAAGTGAATGGGCAGAAGCGTTGAAGCGTTAACGCCCGCGGCCGTGTGTAGGGGCCGTAACTGACGCTTTGTGGAGCTGAAGTCTCAAGCTTCACAACTGAGGCTCTATTAAAAATGTATACAACTGCTGACTGGAAGGAGGGGACTTTGATGAGAAGTCTGTTTGATGTCTTGAATCGGCTTCCCGCCCACACCTCAAACCATCTCCAGGCCGTGCTGCACTCACACCCCACTGCCAAAGTTCAGCCTCTGAATAAAAGATGCTGCAGGGGTGACCATATCATTATCTGCCTCCTTAATTCCCCCATTGCATGCATTATAGTGTCTTTTCATTAAAAAGGAAAGGGTGGTTCTTATCTTATGTCTTGCAGTAATCAGACAGAAGAAGAAGTCACAGGGGCAAATCTGCTGTGTTGACATTTCATCCCAATAGTGCAACTCGGGCAATAATGTAGTGACTTTGAGACCCTTGAGTTATTTATTGCTTTTCATGCATCAAACAAACTGTGCCCGAGTGGGTGTCTGACAAAACAGTTATTAGGTGTATTGCACATTAAGCAAGAGCAAACTAGTGCTGCAAACATACCCCATATATCTCTGGTGTTGATGTTGCACCTCACTGTGCTTTTCATAGCCATAGGCACTGTCGGCCAGAAGTGAATGTGATATATTTTCTATTCTATTTATAGGAAATGAATGTGCAGGCGTTAAGTGCAGCAGTCGGCTGCATGCACCGAGCATTGGATCTGCAACTGCACGCTCAGAGCAGGTTTATTGAACAAAAGGCAGGCTGCTGTGTGCTGCTGTGTGCAGCTGTGGGGCTGAGAGAGTGTAACCTGCTGCTCCGGTCACACCCCTCCCGCTCCATGCTCCTGCACTACAGCCGCAGCTCACGACTTGGCTCCCAAACACATCAGCAACATCCATGATTTATGAAGGCAGATTGGTAACGCTATGCTTTGAGTGAAAATGCACAACCTGCCGCGGACATGTCGATTTTCTGATACTCATTCCACAGCTGCAGAGTTTAACACACACACACACACACTTCAAAAATCCCTGCAAAACGCACGCTTCAGGCTCAGCACACCGAGGCTAGCTTCAGAGGCAGTTAGCTACACACTGTCTGACAATGACCAGCTTAGCACAGTCAACCAGCAGGTGTTTATCCAAGCACACTACACAATACCTGGCGAAAACATGACAAAGACAAATAACGAGAAAAAGCTTCAAAGCTGGCATGACAGATGAGGGCAGCTGGCTAACAAGCTAGCATGCTAGCTAAATCAAAACAGCAGCATAAACAAACCGCTTACTAGCGACAGAGAGGCATTTAGGATGGACTCACCGTATGGTTGACACCCCACATTAAAACGCTGAGAATGGGCTCACTTGCACGGAATAATTTCACTTTCTGTCCTATAAAATGCTTCTTTTTCGTCTTGGTTTTGCTAGCGCTGACAGGCGCTGCGCTGGTGCAGTTGGATGACATGTCTCCGGCTGGGAATTCAGGGTACGCAAGACGACACTCACTGTCGCCCCGACACACAACAAAACAATGCGGAAAGTTAAGAGCGTTTAACAAATCTATAAGTGCATCGTGCTCGTCGTCCACCTCGCAGCGAGTCTCTGGGTATGATAACTGTCTTGTTGGGAGTCAGCGGTATAGCATTTTGCGCCGTCACCACCCTTCCTCCTCCCGAGCAGGCCGCGGCGGAGTCCAGAGAGCAGCTAGCCGGCCATCGGGCTGCAGCCAGCCCCTCTCTGCAGGAAAACTACCGGGAGAGGGGAGCACGCGCCGGGCAGCTCTGCTCCTTCACTTCAGCGCGTGCAACGCAGAGCAGGTGTGATGCTGTTTTACTTGTTAGTGAGTAATCCCATCATGATGCGCTTGAGATTGTTGTCAGTCATAAACCAGCGCTGCGTTTGGGGTCTCCTCAAGATGGCGTCTGTACTGCACTTTACAGTCAACAGTGCCCCCAGCAGGCCGCCGGTGGTCACTGCAGGGGTTCCCACACCCTGGATACCCAAAGGAGAGGAGGGGAGATGGGTTGGAGGCTGGAGCCATACAGTCAGTGTTGGACAGTAACTAAGTACATTTCTCAAGTATTTTACCAACAGTTTTTTTCAATGCTCACGCTTCATTCATACTACCAGACTTTTTGTCCACCGAATTCAATCAAGAGCACACTCCTCTTTTATGGGCCCTTTCTGTGTGCAGAGACTTCTGCACTACACAAATATGTGCAGAAACGTTTACATTTTTCGAAACGACTAATCAGCGCAACATGCATGCCCAGCACATACAGTGACAGCTGGGTGAACATAAAATGTGCTCACTATCAAATACAGTAAATGGATATTTTTCTTTAACTGACTTCAATGTGTCCTCCCTCTCACTTACTATCCTCCCTCTACCCCTCCCCCTGCTGCTATGTTGGCTTTTGTGTTGTAAAAAGCTCGTACGTGTTTTTTTCAAGTGCTTTAAGTACATCCCAATTGATAAGTCAACATAAAAGCAGTTAGGTGTTTGGCAAGTTGGCCTGTGTACTTGTTAATGGATTCATGTGTGTAACACTTTTTACATTTCTAGTGAGAAAATACTATGGATATTTTTTTACAGATTATAAACTCTAGATGTCGATTTCTTTATTAATAGTTTGTGGAGTGTGAAGTACCCCCAGGTGGCTAAATGCAAACAAATCCTGAAAACCCCCACCACGGACATGACCTCAGTGTCCTCGGGTGTTTATGGCCCTGAACTTAAATCTGTCACCGGTCAGATTCTGTGTCACTATAAAAATGTCAGGTAGCTCTTTAAAAACAACATACTACTGAGCTCCTGTCTGCACCTGAAGTGTTTAGATAGGATCAAACATTTGAGCTAGATATTACCACCACTATGTTTGATACAAGATCTAAATCCATGATTAGATCAAATGTAACTTTATCGAGTACAACTACCGGGACAACAAAATGCAGTAAGCATCTCACCTAATGTGCAAGAGAAGCAGTAAAGTGCAGTGTAATGTATAATATACGTTTATAAATACGACAGATATGAAAAGTTAAAGTATATGAACAGTATTAGCAGTACTATAAATATGAATACAATATGGGGGTAGTAGACAGTATCATAAAGACACTATAAACAGTAGTACAATTAGAAGTAGACACTTTGTATGAATACATTTCAGATGACTAACGGGCAGCTGCAGCCCTACAATGATTCAGTGTTAGGGAACTTTCTCACATGAATCTTCATAAAGGAAGAATACAAAGTCGTGATGAGTCTGCCTCTTCACAAACTGGATGTGTACTGCTCATTTGTGTGTCATAGATATGATGACATTGGACATTGAGTTAAAAATAATACTTTAAAAGGACCCTCCAACCATTTTATTGCTATAAAGCTAACTTTTCTGTATGTATAGCAGGGTGAGTCTTTACGAACTGAGTTGCATTGTGCGAAGTGTATTCATGTTTTTGGAGCTTTACCTTTTTAAGGGTCTATAAGTCAGGATATCTTGGCTTCTTCAATTCAATTACTGGAGTAAGCCCTTTTACACATTCATACATGTACAAATACACAACAAGATTCACTCATTTGTAATAATCTATTTGTAAATATTTGTATTACTTCTTATTTGTTCACGTTGTTTGTCCATGCGGCTACTGTTAAAAATACTTAAAGTAGGCTATAATTAAAACAAGACAACAAATATGCCTTATCATATGCCTTAAGTCACAAACTTTTTATTTTAAGTGAAGAACCAAGACAGGAAAACCAAAAAATGGGGTCAGGATATGTCCTCATAATGTCATCCTTTGTATGTTACCATTCCTAACACATATGAAAGCCAGTATAGTTTGCATTAAAAGTATAACTACGTAATTGATCTGACACCATGAATGTCCTAAAGTAAGAGATAACAGATTCTGAAGATTTCTCTTAAAGACAAATCTTTTAACACTGAGATGAATGTATATTCATATAGTAGGCTATAGATATACAATGCTCTTCTTAATCATATTTGTTGTCGTGTTTCACAATTGTTCTTTAGGTTACTGCTGTTTGTCTGTCTGTCTTTTCTTGTTAGTTTCTATGCCTGTATTATGTGATTGTATTTCTTAGTAGCCTAACCATGGAACAGGTTTTCAAATGAACTATTCAACTAAATAAACTTAGACTGTTTCACTCTTTTAAAATGCAACAATGCCTTAGATAATCTCCCTGTCATATACTAGAATACAATAAATAGAATGTCTGCATGTTACCTAAGGGAACTGCTGACTTAAAGTCAGTTTTACCCTATTGTAGTTCTATTCTTTTTTGCTGACTTTCTATCTGTAAATGTGTGCTGATTTCTTAGGTTACCCAGGACATTATCCAATCTCTGGTTTGAAGGGAAAAGCTTATTTTGATTAAAATGAAACTCATTTTAAACTGTGCTTCACTGGATTGGTGGCATGCTAAGGCCTATTCAGTGTTTGATCAGACACAGTTTCCCACTGGTAGGCCGTTATTACCCTATTTAAAATGTAAATAGTTTGTATTTCATTTGTACGAAAGAGGATTATTTCATAATATTATAATATGATATAAATATATTTCTTATTAAAAATAATTCAAATGGAGCGAGACCTGCAAATTGCCAATTAAATTCCACACTCTTTTGGGACAGCCCACCGCTCGGGCCCGGGAGGCCTGCAACAAGGCTGCGGGGCCTCACGCAAATTCACATTCTGCGTGACTGAGACAAACACACGCCTCTCCTGTGCAACATATTGATATACAAAATAAAAAATAGATATAACGTTACAGAATGTAAGTGCGGGCCCACGCAGAGTAAATGGATGCATGCAGTGAGCCGGGCCTGCAGAGGATCCCTGTCTGCCCCGTGAACGAGGCGACAAAATAATATCACGTGATCCAAAATGGGCAGTCCTCTGACGGTGCTGAAAAAAAGCCATTTTCTGGCGCTGCTGCAAATTCTGCCCAAGTCCAAATAATTTACCTGGATCCTGGCTGGGAGGAGAGGCTAACTTTGATGTGTGATCAGGTAGGAACCAAGCGTCGGTGCCCGCTCTTTATCGGGCCCGTCGCGCGCGGTTTGATGAGCCGCACACAGAGTGCACGGTGTCACATTTTGAGCCTCTCTTGTTCGCCTCCTGATACAGCCCTGTCAGTGAATTTAAGATGGCTGCTTTGTGTACCAGTGTGATTTTCTGCGGCTCTGCAACCCCCATTAGTGTGTGTGTTCGCTCGGCATGTGTCGGGTGTCTGTGCCCGGGCGGGCGGCGCGAGCTCCGGGGCATGAAACGCTCTTTGTTGCTCGCGGAGCTGATGCACGAGATGAGGCCACACAGGGGCGATTCAATAGTCTGCTGGCTGTGAGCAGCAGCAGCACACAGGCTGCATTTAGCTGCACGGCTCATGCTCTCCTCACGTTATTTCTCGCTACTACATGTTAGTATACTTGTGTTTTTTGGCCCTGAGCTCTCTTTGTTGTGGTTTCACAAGCGGCTGTCCCAAGGACGAGCTGCATACATTGTCTAAGGCAGCCACTCTCTTGGGATAATAATAATAATAAGGGGCTCAGGCTGTAGGGACTTGGCTCTGGAGCTGAAGGGTCGGCGGTTCACGTCCCGATAAGACCAACATACGGAATGTGGACTGGCAGCTGGAGAGGTGCCAGTTCACTCTCTGGGCACAGCCGAGGTGCCCTTGAGCAAGGCACCGAGTCCCAACTCCCGGGCGCCGGACGACTGGCAGCCCCTTCACTCTGCTACTCTGCATGTGGTTCTGTTTGTGCATGTGTCCATGTGTAATACCAACTAATGTAAACAAAAAATAACACCAGAGTGAAACCCTTAATTTCCCCCTTGGGGATTAATTAAGAACGTCTTCTTCTTTCTTCTTCTTTCTAATAGTGTTAACAAGCACATGTACATAGTCTCCTGTGCCCTACTTTGTAACTAGAACCTGTGTTGTTGTTTGTTCCCTCCTCAGATCTGTCCAGATGGATAAAATGCAGCCCAACCGGATTAAAATCACAGATCTGAACTCACACCTCACATGCCCACTGTGTGCTGGCTACTTAATTGATGCCACAACCATCGTAGAGTGCCTGCACTCCTGTAAGTTCCTCACATGAAAACATCCCCTCACATGCATGGACAGTGTTTTCATTTACCCCAATAAGAAGATCCCATTTATTGTATGTTACCAGAGCTCATGTTGTGGTTGTATGGAGGCAAACATGAGTCATTTACTGACGATGTTCTTTTTTAAATCAGGTCTTTAGGAAGAGGGATCAATTATGTTTATTGCATGTGACACATTTACATTTCGTTTGACAGAGTTTATATTATATCGCTTTAACTCAAAAGTAGTATTGTATTCTAAATCCGCTCCATGAAGTCTACATTGAAGGGATAGCTTTGGTGTTTTGGAGTGTGATGTGGTACTTATTCATAATGAGTGTACTAGCTATGCCTAGATGTCAGTTTGCAGAAACAAACAGAAGTACTAGCAGGGAAGCTAAGCATTGTATCACTGTGGAGGAAAACATACTTAAGCCACCTAAAAAAACTAATAATAGTTTAAGTGTATGCTGAATTTAGAACATTTTAACCGCCTTAACTTGCTTTCAGTTAGCCCATTCTGATGGGGAACTGAATATATGCTCTCTTCAAAGCTGCAAAGTTGCTAGTCTACTACTGCCTTAGTTATAAATTACTGTTTTTTTTCTTCCAATGGAGTCTATAGAGTGCCACAGTGACGCGTCCTAAAACCCTACTTTTATCATTTTCAAATAATAAATCTATCGATCATAAATCTATCGATTAGATTTATGACTCGAAAATGATAAAAGTAGGGTAGACATGTGGAGATTATCCGACTGAACAAAACGTGACCCGTCTCTTAAATGTGTTTCAACCCCAGACCTTATTTCCAGCTATTCTCCAAAACCCTATGGAGAAATCCCATTGCTTTTTTGTGGAAGGAACCCATGCGCAGCTTACTTCCGGGTTTTAGGACGCGTCACTGTGGCACTCTATAGACTCCATTGGAAGAAAAAAAAACAGTAATTTATAACTAAGGCAGTAGTAGACTAGCAACTCCTGTGTTATGCAAGAGAACATCCTGCTTTAGTCAATGGAGTGTGGTGGTGGCTTTGAAGAGAGCATTGATAGCTTTTCTTTAAAATGTCAAAAACTGAGTAAAACATATTTGACTGCTCGGGATGGGGCCTTCTCTGCCTGTACTCCTGTCTGTTTGTCCAATCTACTGTATGTAGTCCCTTGTCTATGGATAAGTAGCAACCCCACTTAAAGCAATCCTAAATTCCTCTTGAACACTGTTTGTAATACGGAGCAGTGATTTAGCATCTGTCCTCTTTCTCTCCATGCAGTTTGTAAAACTTGCATCGTTGCCTTCCTGGAGACAAATAAGTTCTGCCCTCGATGTGACGTTCAGGTCCACAAGACATGTCCTCAGCTCAGCATCCGGTAAGTCACCATGATCTGTGTCAGGTATTATGTCATCTGAATGCAGTGAGCATCATGCTTATCAACTCTTTTCTATCTTTTCCAGAGCTGACAAAACTCTACAAGATATTGTTTATAAGCTGGTTCCGGGATTATTCAAAGGTAAGACCACGTTTATGAGCCTGCAGAGGAACAGACAGCTTTTCATGATGATGCCTTTGTTTACCGATGGACACTTTTTATTTCTGAACCCAGATGAGATGAAACGGAGGCGGGACTTCTACGCAGAGAACCGTGTGCTGGAACCAGGGGAAGTGGTGGAGACGTTTAACATAGCAGAGGATGAAATCATCAGTCTGTCCATACAGTTCTACGAGAGGAACAAGTGAGTCAATCATTTCTCACTTTTACAAATAAACAGCTGTGGAAGATCTTAGACAGGTTTGAAAACAATGACAAATAATTACCTGATCATGCATAAAGCAAACAATGGAGTAGTTTTACTTAAATAAATAGCTAAGGCCCATTTCAAACCTAGGATAAATAGGAAATGAAATTAATTAATGTGTGAAGAATTCAAAAGGTTCCATTGTCATTCGTCCAGAGTGTTTCATTGCATTTTTATTTCCAATTTTAGCAGGATAATCTTAATAAAGCGAACATTATTCCATGTTCCGTTGCAGTAATTATCCTGCAGTTTTGTGTAATAAATCAGGCGCAACCTACGTTTACCTTCCAGCAGTTTGCTTTGCTGGCGGTCCTGACTGGAATATGTTAAATGTAAACATTTATTGATTCAGGAGTCTTCTGTATGTTGTGGTAGTGCGCTACGACCATAGGCTACGACATAGTTGGTCATATTTGTTTTGGTCCAAATTATAAAATATTTTCTATATTGAATATTCTTTTGTTTTATATTGTAGGTTGTGGAAGAGCCCTTTCTTTACAAAATAGTTAATGTTATAAAGTTGTATTTAATATGTCTATTTGGTTTAAATCTATATAGAATTATATTAGGGCTGCAACTAACAACTCATTTGATAATCGATTAATCTGTAGATTATTTCTACGATTAATCGATGAATCGGATAAAAAACACGCCAAAATGTTTTTCCATTATTATATTCAGAAAACTGCATTTCCAAATTGACAACACACAAAAACAACCCAAATGTAGTCTATAAAACATATGCAAACGCTATATAACAGCTTGTTTTGAACAACAAATATGTCTCTTTAAGTTGCTCCAACAAAAACAATGTTCTTTCAAATGATCAACAATTTGAAAGAACATTGCTAGGCAATACAACATGGAAATAAAGATGTCTGTTTTGCAAAAAACATTGTTTTTTAAATGCTTGAATGGACCTACTTTCTGCAAATTTGCAAACACTTTGAAATAGCTGAATCGATAAATTGGCATAGTTTAAATAAGTAAAAGATAAGTCAAGTTAGTCGTTAGTTAGTTTAGTATTTGGCCGTGTAATAAGCTGGATAATGTGCAGCGAGCCGGTCATTGTTGGAAAAAACCCACTGACTGTATGATCACAGAGACTGACGCGAAGCGGAGGGATCTTGATCGGGTGCTTTTTCTTTTCACTGCACATTATCCCTTACTTGTCATGCAATATTGAGCAAACATCATAATGTTGATCATAATTCTGATCAACATTTTTACCAAAATAATATTAATAATAGAATAATGATCAATATATTTACTGTTTTATTTTATTAGTATATTCAGTATATTGTGGAAAAGCACTAACATTACAGCGTACCTCTTTTTTTTATTACACTTAAATGCATATAGGATACTATATTATTTTAATTGTTTTATTGCTTTTTATTTGACAGGTTGAAGAAATCCTCTGTTAAATAGAATTAATTATGTTTAATTATTCAGATTTCAATATTTTCCAAAATAATTGTGATAATTATGTATTTTATTGTTATTGCTTAACGCCTTTTCTTTGTTTTGAATATTTCCTTGCAGAAATAATGAGAGGCAGCATTCAGAGCTGGAAGGTGATAAGGTAAAGTCAGATTTGTATTTATTTATTTTGAAAGAAATCAGTGTATGGTGACGCAGCAGTTGAAGCCTACACACACGTGTCATGTTTGATGAGGTCTTCTGGTGTTCAGTGTGGATTTACGGTCTGCTCTTTTCTCTGTGCCAGGCCAACGGTAAACGCTTCCTGCAGTGCCCAGCAGCCATGTCCGTCATGCACTTAGCAAAGTTCCTCCGAAGCAAGATGGATATCCCTAACAACTACCGGGTAATGAGACACTTTGTACCCACACATAGCAACCCATGCTGTATTGATTTAAACAAACTATCAGGGTTTCCACACAATAATATCAAGGGACTCTAAATTACACAGTTGTAAAATCTGATACAAAGGCAGGTCATACCAGGCAGTGCAACATATTAACTAACAGAGCTTTAAAGAAACAAATGTAACGTTTCCAAAGTGAAGTGATTTTCTGCAAAAAGCTAATAGCAGTAATTTAACTGAACTGTTATGGTTCACTGTACTCATTTCTGGTTTGCTGTCAGGTGTAGCGTACAGCTGTTTCAAGTGAAAACAGTCGGATAAACAAACTTAATCTGAGCATTTTACGGAAGACAAATGCCACATTTCTACTCAACTGGATGCTCAATATTTAGTTTGTTTTGTTATGGATGTACCAACTACTTTTTTTGCGACCACAATGTTGAGGTTCCAAGCAAGCAAAGCTGAAACCAGAAGGTTGAGTTAAATCACTGCAGACCTGTGATTGGTCAGAGAAAATCATTACAAGTGTGACACGGCACAAACTTGACATTTTTGAATAGCCACTCTATTATCAAAATAACCTTAAACTAGGTTGTAAGTGCACTAAAGATATCAGCATGATGTTGCTACAGCTACTAGCTGACAATCCTGCCTTCATGGAGTGTGGTAGACAACATATAGAGTAGGTATAGCTAGCTGATGAACTTTGTGAAAAAAGAAGCAGCAAAAGAGCAAGATATTGTTCTCAGGAGTTGATGGAGTCAAACAATAGAGAGTTAAAGGATACTTTTTTTGTATACATGAAGTCGACAAATACATACGGCAACATTCTTTTACAAAAACGACTAATGTTGTTAGCAAGAAGACAACTGTTGACAACCATAACAACTTTGTAAGCCGATCCAATTTCATGTTTACAACTGGTTCCACCACCATCTGTCTCCAAAAGAACAGTTATTATTTGAACAATGTCACGGTAAAGAGAGTACAGGGAAAGCATGGCTCTGACCCACAGAGTGAGGCAGCTTTCACAATAACACGTCTCTGGATCTCAGTCGCTGTCACTGTTGCACCTGTGCTTTTCTTGTTATGAAAAGTCATAATGTAATAAATAACAGACTTACCTTTTACTGATTAGTTTGCATTTCCAAAACTGAAGCTCACTGTGAGGCTGACCATTGAGCGGCCCGACCAAGCAAGGAGGCAGAACGTCCCAATCCACCCGGTGTGGGCATTTGTTACTCCTTGTGGTACATGACACAGCCTCAATATGACTGTCTCACGTGAACACAGTCACCAGCAACAAGGATCTCCCACACACACAGACACACACAGACTAACAGGAAAACAGAGCCTAAATACACACAGGACTAATCAAACCAACAAGACACAGGTGAGGAGGGAGGAGAAGCACAGGGCACCAGGTGAACACAATCACCAGCAACAGACAAGACGGGAGGGGGAACACTCTTCAGAATAAAACAGGAAACAGAGACAGACAAACCAAAACATAGACAGATCGTGACAAATAGATGCATAAATTACATATATTCACATGCTTCCTGTGCAATGTTTTAGCGTGGAACAAATTAATATGCTTCGCCAATAATGAAGCTATATCCTATGTTACGGAGATCTACGGCCCCAGAGATCACACACAAAGTCTTTTGAGACATTTGCTAACACAGTATCTCTCACTGTACTGCTGCGTTCATTAAGAGTGGGATGTATTGGAATCATGATCGAAACGTACAACAAAAGTTCAAATGAACAGACTGTATACATCTGTTGCTGTGGGTGTAGAGGAATTATATTTTATATTTCACAATTGCATTAATGATAAGAATATAGAGTATAGGGCTGCATGATTTTGGAAACAAATCATTGTGATTATTCTGACTTTCGAGTTGATTCAGTTCAGTTCATTTTTCGTCTTTCGTCTCAATATCATTGAAAGATCTATTCAGAATTATCATGGTGAGATACCAAACACAGATATTTGTGGAATAGGATTTGTAGGCCGGGAAGTCTATGCAGCACCACAATCCTTAATTAAATAAATATATAATTTTGCCCCTATAATTATTGCACATACTGCCATTTTGAATACTACACTAACCCATATTGCTATATTGATTAAATGTGGATTCATTCTGCCGCCGTAGAAGAGGGGAGAATAATATCTGCAAGAGTGTTGGAATTCTTGGTTTAGGGACCTTGAAAGTGCTTATATTTTGATCTTAAAAATATCTGAAAATTCTGCAGCTAATGTTTGAAATAATGAATTAAAGGTCATATTTATTTGTGCGCCTGTCCACCTGGATGCTAACAAATTGGCTTCAGCCCTACTTTTAGACTTTCCTCACCTAATGCTTCTTCATCAAAACCTCCCTCTTTTTTGGACACTAAGGCTCATCTTTGTACAAATGACCGGCCACAACAGTGCCATTTTTTTAATGAGGTAGAAACACAACAAGAAAACTTTCAACTTTCATGCGTAAGTAAATAAAGAAAAGGATCGAACATGAGCAGCAGGTTTTACTGGGTCGATATTCATGTAACTCTCCATATTGATGATTACAATCCAAATCAAAAAGCCTCTATTGGTCTCACAGCGGGGATAGTTCCATTGTTACAGGAAAAGAAACGCAACAGGAAAAGACCAAATAAAAGAGAAGACTAGCATATTAAATAAAGAGGCAACAACACGTTAACAACACGTTATCCCAAAACCTCCAAGGTAGAACAAAAGTAAGTTAAATATGTATTGCATATTATGTGTTACTGTACAACGGAGGCTTTATGTTATATGGAGTTTTTACTTCAACATATCACAAACTATAGTAAAGATGATCTTAACTTCTGTAGGTAGAAATACCTCATCTTAAAGAGGACCTCTGTCTGTTGATGCGGGTCACAGTGTGTTCAGTGTGTTCAGTGTGTTCAGTGTGTTCAGTGTGTTCTGTGTGTTCAGTGTGTTCGGTGTTTGCTGTGTGTTCAGTGTGTTCAGTGTGTGTTCTGTGTGTTCAGTGTGTGTGCAGTGTGTTCAGTGTGTTGTGTGTGTTCAGTGTGTTCAGTGTGTGTTCAGTGTGTGTTCTGTGTGTTCAGTGTGTTCGGTGTTTGCTGTGTGTTCAGTGTGTTCGGTGTTTGCTGTGTGTTCAGTGTGTTCAGTGTGTGTGCAGTGTGTGTGCAGTGTGTTCAGTGTGTTGTGTGTGTTCGGTGTTTGCTGTGTGTTCAGTGTGTGTTCAGTGTGTGTTCAGTGTGTGTTCTGTGTGTTCAGTGTGTTGTGTGTGTGTTGTGTGTGTTCAGTGTGTGTTCAGTGTGTTCAGTGTGTTGTGTGTGTTCAGTGTGTTGTGTGTGTTCGGTGTTTGCTGTGTGTTCAGTGTGTGTTCAGTGTGTTGTGTGTGTTCGGTGTTTGCTGTGTGTTCTGTGTGTTCAGTGTGTGTTCAGTGTGTTGTGTGTGTTCAGTGTGTTCAGTGTGTTCAGTGTGTGTTCAGTGTGTTGTGTGTGTTCAGTGTGTTGTGTGTGTTCTGTGTTTGCTGTGTGTTCAGTGTTCAGTGTGTGTTCAGTGTGTTGTGTGTGTTCGGTGTTTGCTGTGTGTTCTGTGTGTTCTGTGTGTGTTCAGTGTGTTGTGTGTGTTCAGTGTGTTCAGTGTGTTCAGTGTGTGTTCAGTGTGTTGTGTGTGTTCAGTGTGTTGTGTGTGTTCAGTGTGTTGTGTGTGTTCAGTGTGTTCAGTGTGTTGTGTGTGTTCAGTGTGTTGTGTGTGTTCGGTGTTTGCTGTGTGTTCAGTGTTCAGTGTGTGTTCAGTGTGTGTTCAGTGTGTGTTCAGTGTGTT